>JAACNH010000097.1:149278-311624 GCA_019447015.1 Hymenochirus boettgeri
TCTATGATCTATGTAACAGCTAGGTATCTATGTAACAGTCTAGTAGCTAGGAAAGTCTATGTATCTATGTACAATGTCATCTATGTATCTATGTCACTAGTCTATGTATCTATGTAAAAGTTTATCTATGTAACTATTATAACAGTCTATGATTATGTAGTCAGTCTTGTATCTATGTAACAGTATTGGGAGTCTATGTAACGTTATGTATCTATGTAATCTTGTAATCAAGTCTATGTAGTCTATGTAACAGTCTTTAATCTATTGTAAACAGTCTAGTTATCTATGTAACAGTCTATGTATCTATGTAACAGTCTATGTATCTATGTAAAAGTTTATATAACTATATAACAGTCTATGTATCTATGTAGCAGTCTATGTATCTATGTAGCAGTCTATGTATCTATGTAGCAGTCTATGTATCTATGTAGCAGTCTATGTATCTATGTAATCAGTCTAGTTATGTAATCTATGTAACAGTCTATGTATCTATGTAACAGTTCTATGTATCTATGTAACAGTCTATGTATCCTATGTAACAGGTCTATGTATCTATGTAACACAGTCTATGTAGTCTATGTACACCCTAGTAAGTATCTATGTAACAGTCTATGTATCTATGTAACAGTCTATGTATCTATGTAACAGTCTATGTATCTATGTAAAGTCTATGTATCTATGTAACAGTCTATGTATCTAGTAACAGTCTATGTAACAGTCTATGTGTCTATGTAACAGTCTATGTGTCTATGTAACAGTCTATGTATCTATGTAACAGTCTATGTATCTATGTGTCTATGTAACAGTCTATGTAACAGTCTATGTATCTATGTAACAGTCTATGTATCTTAGTAACAGTCTAGTATACTATGTAACAGTCTATGTATCTATGTAACAGTCTATGTATCTATGAACTATGTCATGCATCTATGTACGTCTATCTCTGTATCTATGTAACTCGTCTATGTATCTATGGAGTTTATAACAGTCTATGTATCTATGTAACAGTACCTAGTATCTATGTAAACAGTCCTATGATCATCTATGTAACAGTCTCATGTATCTATGTAACAGTCTATGTTATCTATGTAACAGTCTATGCTAGATCTATGTATCTATGTAACAGGTCTATGTATCTATGTAAACAGTCTATGTATCTTTTATGTAACCCATGTCTTATGTATCTATGTAACAGTCTATGTATCTATGTAACAGTCTATGTATCTATTGTAAACGTTATGTATCTATGTAACAGTCTAGTATCTATGTAAGCTATGTATATGAACAGTATATGCTAGTATCTATGTAACAGTCTATGATCTATGTGTTTATTCTTTTTTTGTAACAGTCTATGTATCTATGTAACAGTCTATGTATCTATGTAACAGTCTATGTATCTAGGTAACAGTCTATGTATCTATGTAACAGTCTATGTATATATATAACAGTCTATGTATCTATGTAACAGTCTATGTTACATCTATGTAACAGTCTATGTATCTATGTAACAGTCTATGTATCTATGTAACGTTCTATATGTATCTATGAACAGTCTATGTATCTATGTAAGTCTATTCTATGTTACAGTCTATGTATCTATGTAACAGTCTATGTATCTATGTAACAGTCTATGTATCTATGTAAGTCTATGATCTTGGTAACAGTCTATGTATCTATGTAACAGTCTATGTATCTATGTAACAGTCTATGTATCTATGTAACAGTCTATGTATCTATGTAACAGTCTAGTATCTATGGTACAGTCTATGTATTATGTAACAGTCTATGTATCTATGTATCTATGTAACTAGTATAGTATCTATGTAACAGTCTATGTATCTATGTAACAGGTCTATCGTATCTATAGTAACAGTCTTTAGTTGTATCTATGTGTAACAGTCTATGTATCATGTACAGTCTATGTAATCTATGTAACAGTCTATGTATCTATGTAACAGTCTATGTATCTATGTAAAAGTTTATATAACTATGTAACAGTCTATGTATCTATGTAAAAGTCTATGTATCTATGTAACAGTCTATGTATCTATGTAAACAGTGATATAGTAAATCTATATAATAACAGTCTATGTCAGTAGCAGTAATGTAACAGTCTATGTAAACAGTCTATGTATCTATGTACGTCTATGTATCTATGTAACAGTCTATGTATCTATTTGTACAGTCTATGATCTATGAAACACAGTCTAGTGTATCTATGTAACAGTCTATGTATCTATGTAACAGTCTATGTATTCTAGGTAAACAGTCTTATGGATCGTATGTAACAGTCGATGAATCTATTGTAACAGTTATGTATCTATGTAACAGTAGTATGTATCTATGTAACAGTCTATGTATCTATGTAACTAGTTTACTATGTACATATTATACAGCTATGTATCTATATGTTGTACATATGTTCTTAGTAACGTATCATTATTCAGAACAGTCTATGTATCTATGTAAAACAGTCTATGGTATAATCTATGTAAAAGTTATATAACTATATAACAGTCATGTATCTATTAGCAGTATTGTATCTTGTAACAGTCCTATGTATCTATGTAACAGTCTATGTATCTATGTAACAGTCTATGTATCTATGTAAACAGTCTATGTATCTCTGTAATCTAGTCTATGTACAGTCTGATTGTAACAGTCTATGTATCTATGATACAGTCTATGTATCTATGTATACAGTCTATGTATCTATGTAACATGTCTATGTATCTATGTAATCATGTATCTATGTACAGTCTATGTACAGTCTTGTAGTCTATGTATTACAGTTAGTATATAACATATAACAGTATGTCTATTGTATCTATGTAACAGTCTATGTATCTATGTCACAGTCTATGTATCTAGTAAACAGTCTCTATGTATCTAGTGTAACAGTCTATGTATCTATGTAACAGTCTATGTATCTATGTAACAGTTATGTATCTAGGAAACAGCTAGCTATCTATGTAACAGTCTATGTATCTATGTAACAGTCTATGTATCTATGTAACAGTCTATGTATCTATGTAACAGTCTATGTAAGAGTCTATGTAAAAGTATGTTACCATCTACAGTCCATCTAACTGTCCGACAGTCCCTGGTGACAGCCCCTGGTGACAGTCCCTGGTGACAGTCCCTGGTGACAGTCCCTGGTGACAGTCCCTGGTGACAGTCCCTGCACACCAGGAGAAGTAGAACAGTAGACTGCAATGAGCAGGCAGAAAGACAGAATTCCAGGCACCAATAACCCCCTAAACACTCCACTGCCTGCTATGCTTCTGGATGCCTCCACTGGGTGTACTGGGTCTCAGAAGAAGCAGCTAGGCTGTGATGTCTGGTGTTACTAACAGGAATAACCAGGACATGTGCAGGATTCCAGGTGAGACTTATACAGTGTATTTCACATGTCAAACTATTACCGTTTAGGGTGGGTTTACCTGTATGTAGGTTTTAATTTGAGGGCTGGACTTGCCCTTTAAATAACAAAAATACCCACCTGGTGATTGGCTGGGGAAGGATTTCTCGGTCACATGACTAACTGACAGGCTGTTATCAACCAGACCGCTTCCTCCTGTGAGCGATACTTGTACACACTGACCATACAGGTCGATGACTGCAAAGATATCTGGAAAGGAAATTGTAAGGTTACAGAGGAGCTGAACATGGGGGGTAGGGTGGGGGCAATTACTATTCCCTATGGGATTCCTGTACATGATAATATAGATGATAAATTCCCTAGTCCCAGGAGCTTGCACTCTATGAACGGGATTAGAGAAGGATTACTATTCCCTATGGGATTCCTGTACATGATAATATAGATGATAAATTCCCTAGTCCCAGGAGCTTGCACTCTATGAATGGGATTAGAGAAGGATTACTATTCCCTATGGGATTCCTGTACATGATAATATAATGAAATTTCCATTCCCCTAGTCCCAGGAGCTGCTTGCCACTCTATGGACGAATTAGTAGAAGGATTCTATTCCCTATGGGATTCCTGTACATGATAAGATAGATGATAAATTCCAGTCCCAGGAGCTTGCACTCTATGGATCGGATAGATAAGGATGACTTTTCCCTATGGGATTCCTGTACATGATATTAGATGAAAATTCCCTAGTCCCCAGGAGCTTGCACTCTATGACGGGAATTAGAGAAGGAATTACTATCCCATGGAGCTTCCTGTACCATATGAGTAATTCCTATCCAGGACGATCTAGATCTGATATAAGGTCTTTCCCTAGGGATTCCTACATGATAATAGGGATCCTGTCGACTTGACTCTATGGAATGGGATTAGAGAAGAAGATTAACTATTCCTATGGGATTCCTGTACATAGAATATAGATATAATATTCCCTAGTCCCAGGAGCCTTGCACTCTATGAATGGGATTAGCAGGATTACGATTCCCTGATGGGAATCCCTGTACATGATAATATAGATGATAATGCCCTAGTCCCATGAGTCTTCACCTATGATCGGATTAAAGGAAGGTTTACTTTTCCCCTATGGAGGATTCCTGTCCATGATACTAGATACTACAAGGATACTATATAAGAATTGAGAAATTACTGGTATTAAATACATATACTGTAGTTCTGGTTGGGGTACGGGTACTATATAATATGATTACTGGTATTAATACATATCCTGTATTCTGGTTGGTACGGGATACTATATAATATTGAGAATTACTGGTATTAATACATTACTGTAGTTCTGGTTGGTACAGGGACTATATAATATTGAGAATTACTGTAATTAATACATATACTTTAGTTCTGGTTGGTACAGGGATACTATATAATATTGAGAATTACTGGTATTAATACATATACTGAGTTTGTTGTACGGTACTAATATAATATTTGGAATGACGGTATAATACATATACGTAGTTCTGGTTGGTACGGGGATACTATATATTTGAGAAATTACTGGTATTAATCATATACTGTAGTTCTTGTTGGTACGGGGATACTATATATATGGAGAAGTTACTGGTATTAATACTATACTGTAGTTCTGGTTGGTACATGGAACATATAATATTGAAGAATTACTGGTATTAATACATATACTGTAGTTTGGTTTGGTACACGATACTATATATATTGAAATTAACTGGTATTAATACATATACGTAGTTCTTGGTTTGGTAGGATACTATATAATTTGAGAATTACTGGTATTAATACATTACTGTAGTTCTGGTTTGTACAGGGTACTATATAATATTGACGAATAACTGGTATTACTACATATACTGGTGTTCTGGTTGGTACAGGATACTAATACTATTGAGAACTACTGTAGTTAATACATATACTGTAGTTTGGTTGTACATGGTACTTATAATATTGAGAATTACTGGTAATTAATCATAACTGTAAGTTCTGGTTGGTACGGATACTATATAATATTGAGAATTACTGATTAATACATCTCTGTAGTTCTGGTTGTACAGGATACTATATAATTTGATAATACTCGTATTATACATATATTGTAGTTCCTTGTTTAGACCCCCCCCCCCTCCCATTTTTAGCTGGTTTGTTTTGCCTTCCTCTGGATCTGTTAAGTAGGGTTTAAAGGTTGGACTAGATGGACGTACGTCTTTATACAACCTCCAATACTATGTTACTGTGTAACTGTTAGACAGACATTATGGGTAGGGTATAAGGTTGGACTAATGGACGTATGTCTTATATAACCTCCAATACTATGTTACTATGTAACTGTTAACAGACATTATGGGTAGGGTATAAGGTTGGACTAGATGGACGTATGTCTTTATACACCTCCAATACTATGTTACTATGTAACTGTTATACAGACATTATGGGTAGGGTATAAAGGTTGGACTAGATGGACGTGTGTCTTATACAACCTCCAATACTAGTGTACTGTAACTGTTATCAGACATTATGGGTAGGGTATAAAGGTTGGACTAGATGGACGTATCTTTATACAACCTCCAATACTATGTTACTGTAACTGTTATACAGACATTATGGTAGGGTAAAAAGGTGGGACTAGATGGACGTTGTCTTTATACAACCTCCAATACTATGTTACGTGTACTGTTATACAGACATATGGGTAGGGTATAAATTTGGACTAGATGGACGTATTTCTTTATACAACCTCCAATACTATGTTACGATGTAACTGTTATACAACGACATTTGGGTAGGGTATAAAGGTTGGACTAGATGGACGTTGTCTTTATCAACCTCCAATACATATTCTATGTAACTGTTATACAGACATTATGGTAGGGTATAAAGGTTGGACTGATGGACGTTGTCTTTATACAACCTCCAATACTTATGTAAACTGTTAACAACGACTTATGGGTAGGGTATAAAGGTTGGACTAGATGGACGTTATTCTTTATAAAACCTCCAATACTATGTTACGTGTAACTGTTATACAGACATTATGGTGTAGGGTATAAAGGTTGGACTAGATGGACGTTGTCTTTATACACCTCCAATATGTTACGTGTAACTGTTATACAGACTATTTGTAGGGTATAAAGTTGGACTAGATGGACGTATGTTCTTTATACAACCTCCAATACTATGTTACTATGTAACTGTTTTACAGACATTATGGGTAGGTATAAAGGTTGGACTAGAGGACGTATGTCTTTATACAACCTCCAATACTATGTTTCTTGTAACTGTTATACAGACATTATGGGTAGGGTATAAGGTTGGACTAGATGGACGTGTTCTTTATACAACCTCCAATACTATGTTACTATGTAACTGTTAACACGACATTATGGGTAGGGTATAAAGGTGGACTAGATGGACGTTGTCTTTATACAACCTCCAATACTATGTCCTATGTAACTGTTATACAGACATTATGGGTAGGGATATAGGTTGGACTAGATGAACGTATGTCTTATACAACCTCCAATACTATGTTTTATGTACTGTTATACAGACATTATGGGTAGGTATAAAGGTTGACTAGAGGACTTATGTCTTATACAACCTCCAATACTATGTTACTATGTAACTGTTACAGCATTATGGGTAGGGTATAAAGGTTGGACTAGATGACGTATGTCTTTATACAACCTCCAATACTATGTTACTGTGTAACTGTTTATACAGACATTATGGTAGGGTATAAAGGTTGGACTGATGGCGTATGTCTTTTACAACCTCCAATACTATGTTACTTGTAACGTGTTAATACAACATTATGGGTAGGTATAAAGGTTGGACTAGATGGACGTATGTCTTTATACACCTCCAATACTATGTTCCTATGTAACTGTTATACCAGACATTATGGGTAGGGTATAAAGGTTGACTAGATGGACGTATGTCTTTATACAACCTTCAATACTATGTTACTGTGTAACTGTTATACAGACATTATGGGTAGGGTATAAAGGTTGGACAGATGGACGTATGTCTTTATACAACTCCAATACTATGTTACTATGTAACTGTTATACAGACATTATGGGTAGGGTATAAAGGTTGGACTAGATGGACGTATGTCTTTATAAACCTCCAATCTATGTTACTATGTAACTGTTAACAGACATTGGGGTAGGGTATAAAGGTTGGACTAGATGGACGTATTTCTTTATACACCTCCAATACTATGTTACTATGTAACTGTTATACAGACATTATGGGTAGGGTATAAAGGTTGGACTAGATGGACGTGTCTTTATACAACCTCCAATACTATGTTACCTGTAACTGTTATAGAACATTGGGGTAGGGTATAAAGGTTGGACTAGATGGACGTATGTCTTTATACAACCTCCAATACTATGTTACGTGTAACTGTTATACAGACATTTGGTAGGGTATAAAGGTTGGACTAGATGGACGTTGTCTTTATCAACCTCCAATACTATGTTACGGTAACTGTTATAGACACATTATGGTAGGGTAAAAGTTGGACTAGATGGACGTATGTCTTTATACAACCTCCAATACTATGTACTAGTAACTGTTATACAGACTTTATGGGTAGGGTATAAAGGTTGGACTAGATGGACGTTGTCTTTATACAACCTCCATACTAACTTACGTATGTAACTGTTTATCCAGACATTATGGTAGGGTATAAAGGTTGGACTAGATGGACGTGTCTTTATACAACCTCCATAACTATGTAACTGTTATAACACTTATGGTAGGTATAAAGGTTGGACTAGATGGACTTATGTCTTTATACAACCTCCATACTATGTTACTGTAACTGTTATACAGACATTATGGGTAGGGTATAAAGGTTGGACTAAGGAATGGACTGTGGTCTTTGATACAAGTCCTTCCAATACTATTAACTGTTATACGTACATTATGGGTAGGGTATAAAGGTTGGACTAGATGGACGTATGTCTTTATACAACCTCCAATACCATGTTACTATGTAACTGTTATACAGACATTATGGGTAGGGTATAAAGGTTGGACTTGATGGATATATGCCTTATTCAACCTCAGTTACTATGTAACAGGTGGATGATTTGGTACGGACACTGCATTGTGGGTAACGATAGGAAACTGGTAACGTATGGAAACAGATCTGGGGTCTTTCACAAGTAATATAAATCATTAAACCGAAAATATTGAGGGACAGTGATCGAGTTTTACCATTTCTGGCCTTGCAGGTGTTTTCTTGCACTGACAGGTTGGAACTCACTGAAGAGATGGAGAATTTCATCCTATAATCAGAATATGTCCAATATTAACATGTAACGCAATAAACATGGAATAACGATAACTATTAACAAGTACTCTGTATAGAGACTACAGTGCTACAGTTTCACAGGGAACTCTGGGTACCACTCATGTATTATAAGGATAATGTATCCCCTACTGTAAATTATAAGGATATTAGAAGTCACTGAGGGGTTCTGTGTCTATATAAAGGTACAAGGACACAGACTGAGTTATACAGGGAACTCTGGGTACCACTCATGTATTATAAGGATAATGTATCCCCTACTGTAAATTATAAGGATATTAGAAGTCACTGAGGGGTTCTGTGTCTATATAAAGGTACAAGGACACAGACTGAGTTATACAGGGAACTCTGGGTACCACTCATGTATTATAAGGGATAATGTATCCCCTACTGTAAATTATAAGGATATTAGAAGTCACTGAGGAGTTCTGTGTCTATATAAAGGTACAAGGACACAGACTGAGTTATACAGGGAACTCTGGGTACCACTCATGTATTATAAGGGATAATGCACCCCCTACTGTAAATTATAAGGATATTAGAAGTCACTGAGGAGTTCTGTGTCTATATAAAGGTACAAGGACACAGACTGAGTTATACAGGGAACTCTGGGTACCACTCATGTATTATAAGGGATAATGTATTCCCTACTGTAAATTATAAGGATATTAGAAGTCACTGAGGAGTTCTGTGTCTATATAAAAGGTACAAGGAAAGACTGAGTTATACAGGGAACTCTGGGTACCACTCATGTATTATAAGGGATAATGTATTCCTCTACTGTAAATTATAAGGATATTAGAAGTCACTGAGGAGTTCTGTGTCTATATAAAGGTACAAGGACACAGACTGAGTTATACAGGGAACTCTGGGTACCACTCATGTATTATAAGGGATAATGTATCCCTACTGTAAATTATAAGGATATTAGAAGTCACTGAGGAGTTCTGTGTCCATATAAAAGGTACAAGGACCCAGACTGAGTTATACAGGGAACTCTATGGTAACTAAATAATGATTTTTAAGCACTTTGTACCTATCCCCCCCCCCCCCACTTGTACCTGTATGTTGTCCCTCACACTTTTTTTTGACACAATTTATATATATGCTTTCTTAACCGATGTATGAAATTGTATTTGATTTAACTTTTATCTATCTGTATAATTGCACTTATCCCCTTGTTTTTTAATGTACAGCGCTGCGTCCCCTAGTGGCGCTTTATAAATACAATTATACATACATATAAATTACCCCTTTACTGGGATTGGTCATTTTTAAAAAGATTCAACCTTTAATGCATAAAATCTTGTCCCTCTCCCAAATTCCTCCCTTTCCTGCACAATCCAGGAGAAGACAGAGGAGCCCATCAGGGTGTCGGACAAGGGAGCACTCAGCCTCCATTATATCCTGTTCCACTACAGAACTCTTTCTATCCTACACAATGTAACTAACACGTGGATTACCTCTGTTATATCATATGGGATGTTACCCACATAGATTCCTTCACTGGCGCCTGTAGGAGCGAGAACAGAGAAAAGTATTAAATGATAATCTAACGGTATGACCGTATGACCTGGACAATTATCAGTCACCTGCCCCAACCCAACTGATATATTCAGCTCATTATTACTTCCATCACTAACTAGATATTTGAGGATAATAATTGTCCACATTCTGGCCCCTCCCTCCATGCAGTCAATCAAGGCTGTAACAAGGCAATGATTGACTGCTGTTTCCCCTTATAAAAAGCTCATTGACCAGAACTTATTATTAAATATCCGGTTACAAATACATGTTTTAAACTGGTAAAATAGCAGATAACTGACAAGTCAGCAGTTTTTTGTGGACATGCCTTTAAAGTATAAGTACGCTGTAATAACAAGTTAAGTTTAATTATAAGCTGCAAAATCTTCCCCCCCTCCCCTTTTTTTTTTCCTAGGTCCCTCCTGCGCCTACCTTTGTGGCTGTAAAGTTACTGACATCTTAGATGTGAAGGAAGAAGGAGAAGTAAGCAAGTCTCAGAGGGGAGGAGCTCATCAGCCTTACCTTCCCATCCAAGAGGTCGGTAACTTTACAGGTGGGCTCGGAAGGGACCTAGGAATAAAAAAAGAGGGGATTTTTTTAATGCTGCAGCTTACAATTATACATGTTATTACAGAGTACTTGTCCTTTAAATATAATTCACTTTCTCCCAAGCAGCTATTATACGATAGTTTTCTGCATTCGGTATCGATTACTCGGAATATCGAATGTTCAAAGAAATTGACATTCGGAACTTTGACCAACTGAAAATTCTACTAAAACCTCAGATAATGGAACCATCCGTTATCACCCATTGAAAAGGTCCAGTTCCGAATTGGAACCGTGTTTGAAACAAACCCGAATTTCATCCCTAATAGCAACCGGTAATGGCGGGTTTATTAAAATGCCCCGTAACGGGATTCTTGCCTTTGTTCGGAGAGCGACTGCCTTTCTCTGGCGTGACCATAATTTCCAAGACCTAAAAATAAAATAATACCAAAATCTCATCAGTCGAAGTATAATAAATTGATACCCATTACTTAAGGGACAAATCTTGGTTTAAAGGATAAGTACACCCTAAACTTCAGTGAGTTCCACCTTCCTCGGCTTCCGAACATAATTTCCTGCTGTTCCGCGCGTGCAACCGTGTACGCATGGGTGACGTAATTGCACCCGCGACCAAACACGGAACGATTATGTCACCCATGCGTGTGCAAGGAGGAAACCAGAAAGTTTCTAGCAGAAAAGGGGGGAAGAGATAAATAATGCAAATAAAGTTTTTTTTAGGGTGAACTTATCCTTAATAATAGGAAGAATCAAAGAGGAGAATTAGGAAGTCCAGTTATAGAACAACAGACAAAGCCACCTATTATGTCATGTGAAATATGAGGATATCTCTAGACTGTAAGCTCTTTGGGCAGGTTTCTCTTTCCTATTATATCACGGTATTGCTGTAAATAACTCATTACTCTGTGTATTTATATTATGGATTAGCTGTGTATGTAATATGTATGACTTTATATAACATGTATTACCCTGTGTGTACTGTATGACTATGTAACTGTAAAGCACCCTGGCGCTATAAGATATTGGCGCTATATAAATCTATAATAGTATGTGTGGTATATAAGGATATGTAATAGGTTGTGTGATATATAAGGATGTGTAATAGGCTGTGTGATATATAAGGATGTGTAATAGGCTGTGTGATATATAAGGATGTGTAATAGGTTGTGTGGTATATAAGGATATGTAATAGGTTGTGTGGTATATAAGGATATGTAATAGGTTGTGTGGTATATAAGGATGTGTAATAGGCTGTGTGATATATAAGGATGTGTAATAGGCTGTGTGATATATAAGGATGTGTAATAGGTTGTGTGATATATAAGGATGTGTAATAGGTTGTGTGATATATAAGGATGTGTAATAGGTTGTGTGATATATAAGGATGTGTAATAGGTTGTGTGGTATATAAGGATATGTAATAGGTTGTGTGGTATATAAGGATATGTAATAGGTTGTGTGATATATAAGGATATATAATAGGTTGTGTGGTATATAAGGATATATAATAGGTTGTGTGGTATATAAGGATATATAATAGGTTGTGTGGTATATAAGGATATATAATAGAATATGGGAAAGAGTGTGGGCAGAAAAGGGAAAGGGGAGGTCAGCTGGGAGGGTGAGGTAGGGAGAAAAAAAGGGGGGGGTGATGGGAAGGGGAATGGGAGAAGTGGGGAAAAAAATAGGTGAGGTGGGCGGAAGAAAAATGGCTGAACATAAGGGGAGTTAACAAAAAGAGAAAGGTGACAAGGGAGTAAGGCTTGGGTTGACAATGGGGGGGAGAAAAAAGTATAAAGAGTTGAGAATGGAGAGAATAGAAGAGGATGAGGAGGTGGGAAAAGAAAGATATGGAAATGGGGGGAAAAGATAGTAAGAGTGGATAAAAAGTAGGTGGGGGTGAGGGGGAGAAGAAAAGGGGGAAAAGTGAGAAGGGTCGACGACGGAAGATGTATAAGGGCCAGAAAGGGAATGTATAATGAAGAGAAAGAGGAATGGGGTGGGAACAAGACATACTGTCAAAAGCAAAACAGCTTCCTACCGTCAATACTGAGTGTTGACTGAATATGGTATCTCGGGTAAACAACTTATGGGGGAGGTATAAAAGGTTGGACTGATGGACGTATGTCTTAGTACACTCCAATTACTATGTAGCCGTACTGTAACTTGTTGATAGACAGACATTATAGAGATAAAGTGACTAGTATACATACTATCCAATACTATGTTATATGTAACTGTCAGACATTATGGGTAGGGTATAAAGATTGGACTAGATGGACTAGTCTTTATACAAACCTCCAATACTATGTACTATGTAACTGTTATACAGACATTATGGTAGGGTATAAAGATGTGGACTAGATGGACTATGTTCTTATACAACCTCCAATACTATGTTACTATGTAACTGTTATAAAGACATTATGGGTAGGGTATAAAGGTTGGACTAGTGGACGTAGGTCTTTTATACAACCTCCAACTATATGACTATGTAATGTTATACAGACATTATGGGTAGGGTATAAAGGTTGGACTGATGGATGTATGTCTTTATACAACCTTCAATACTATGTTGCTATGTAACTGGATACAACATACTATGGGTAGGGTATAAAGGTTGGACTAGATGGAGCTATGTCTTTATACAACCTCCAATACTATGTTACTATGTAACTGTTATACAGACATTATGGGTTAGGGTAAGAAATGTTGGACTAGATGGACGTATGTCTTTATACAACCTCCAATACTATGTTACTATGTAACTGTTATACAGACATTATGGGTAGGGTATAAAAGGTTGGCTAGATGGATGTATGTCTTTATCAACCTTCAATACTATGTGCTATGTAAACTGTATACAGACATTATGGGTAGGGTATAAAGTTTGGCTAGATGGACGTATGTCTTTATACAACTCCAATACTATGTACTATGTAACGTATACAGACTTATGGGTAGGAGTATAAGGTTGGACTAGATGGACGTATGTCTTATACACACCTCCAATACTATGTTACTATGTAACTGTATACAGACATTATGGGTAGGGTATAGTTGGACTAGATGGAACGTATGGCTTTATACAACCTCCAATACTATGTTACTATGTAACTGTTTACAGACATTATGGGTAGGGTATAAGGTTGGACTAGATGGATGTATGTCTTTATACAACCTTCATACTATGTTGCTAGTAACTAGTATACAGACATATGGGGTAGGTATAAAGGTTGGACTAGATGGACGTAGGTCTTTATACAACCTCCAATACGTGTTACTATGTAACTGTTATACAGACATTAGGGTAGGGTATAAAGTTGGACTAGATGGGATGTCATGTTCTTATAAAACCTTCAATACTATGTTGCTATGTAACTAGTATACAGACATATGGGTAGGGTATAAAGTTTGGACTAGATGACGTATGTCTCTATATAGCCTCCAATACTATGTTACTATGTAACTTATACAGACATTAGTGGGTAGGGTATAAAGGTTGGACATGATGGACGTATGTCTTTATACAACCTCCAATACTATGTTACTAGTAACTGTTATACACAGACATTATGGGTTAGGGTATAAATGTTGGACTAGATGGACGTATGTCTTTATACAAACCTCCAATACTATGTACTATGTAACTGTTATACGACATTATGGTGGGTAGGTAAAGTTGGACTAAGTGGATGTATGTCTTTTAACAACCTTCCAATACTATGTTTCTACTAGTTATCAGACATTAGGGGTAGGGTATAAAGGTTGGACTAGATGGACGTATGTCTTTATACAACCTCCATACTACTTACTATGTAACTAGTTATACAGACATTATGGTAGGGTATAAAGGTTGGACTAGATGATGTATGTCTTTATACAACCTTCAATATATGTTGCTAATGTAACTGTATACAGACATTATGGGTAGGGTATAAGGTTGGACTGATGGAGTATGCTCTATATAGCCTCCAATACTATGTTACTATGTAACTTATACAGACATTAGGGTAGGATATAGTTGACTAGATGGACGTAGTCTTTATAAACCTCCAATACTATGTTACTAGTAACTTATACAGACATTATGGTAGGGTATAAAGGTGGACTAGATGGACGTATCTTTATACAACCTCCATACTATGTTCTATGTAACTAGTTACAGCTTATGGGTAGGTATAAAGTTGGACTAATGGAGTATGTCTTTATATACAATCCAATACTATGTTACTATGTAACTTTTACAGACATTATGGGTAGGGTATAAAGGTTGGACTAGATTGGATGTATGTCTTTATACAACCTCAATACTATGTTGCTATGTAACTAGTATACAGACTTATGGGTAGGGTATAAAGGTTGGACTAGATGGACTTATGTCTTTATCACAACCTCCAATCTATGTTACTATGTAACGTTATACAGACATTATGGGTAGGGTATAAAGGTTGGACGGATGGACGTATGTCTTTATACAACCTCCATACTATGTAACTGTTATAATACAGACATAGTGGGTAGGTATAAAGGTTGGACTGGATGGACGTATGTCTTATAAACCCCTACTACATGTACATGTACTGTTATACCGACATTATGGGTAGGGTTAAAGGTTGGACTAGATGGACGTATGTCTTTATACAACCTCGATACTATGTAACTATGTAACTGTTATACAGACATTATGGTAGGGTATAAAGGTTGGACAGAGGGATGTATGTGCTTTATACACCTCCAATACTATGTTACTTTACTGTGACTGTTATACAGACATTATGGGTATGTATAAGTTGGACTAGATGGACGTATGTCTTTATACAACCTCCAATACTATGTTACTATGTAACTGTTATACAGACATATTAGTAGGGTATAAAGGTTTGGACTAGATGACGTATGTCTTTATACAACCTCCAATACTATGGTACTATGTAACTGTTATACAGACACTTATGGGTAGGGTATAAAGGTTGGACTAATGGAACGTATGTCTTTAGACAACCTCCAATACTATGTTACTGTAATGTTATACAGACATTATGGGTAGGGTATAAGGTCGGATAATGGACGTATGTCTTTATACAACCTCCAATACTATGTACTATGTAACTGTTATACAGAACTTATGGGTAGGTTAAAATGTGGACTAATGGACGTTAAGTCTTTATACAACCTCAATCTATGTTACTATGTAACTGTTATACAGACATTATGGTAGGGTATAAAGGTTGGACTAGATGGACGTATATCTTTATACAACCTCCAATACTATGTTACTATGTAACTGTTATACAGACATTATGGTAGGGTATAAAGGTTGGACTAGATGGACGTATGTCTTATACAACCTCCAATCTATGTTACTTGTAACTGTTATACAGACATTATGGGTAGGGTATAAAGGATTGACTAGATGGACGTATGTCTTTATACAACCTCCAATACTATGTTTACTAGTAACTGTTATACAGACATTATGGGTAGGGTATAAGGTTGGACTAGATGGACGTATGTCTTTATACAACCTCCATACTATGTTACTATGTAACCTGTTATACAGACATTATGGGTAGGGTATAAAGGTTGGACTAGATGGACGTTCTTTATATAACCTCCATACTATGTTACTATGTAAACTGTTATACACAGTTATAGGTAGGGTATAAAGGTCGACTGGATGGACGTATGTCTTTATACAACCTCAATATATGTTCCTATGTAACTGTTATACGACATAATGGGTAGGGATAAGGTTGACTAGTGGTACGTATGTCTTTATACAACCCCAATACTATGTTACTGATGTAACTGTTACAGACATTAGGGTAGGGTTAAGGTTGGAACTAGATGGACGTAGTTCTTATACAACCCCAATCTATGTTACTATGTAACTGTTATCCAGACATTATGGGTAGGGTATAAAGGTTGGACTAGATGGACGTATGTCTTTATACAACCTCCAATACTATTTACTAGTAACTGTTATACAGACTTATGGGGTAGCGGTATAAAAGGTTGGACTAAGATGGACGTATGTCTTTATCCAACCTCCATACTATGTTATCTATGTACTGTTATACAGACATTATGGGTAGGTATAAAGGTTGGACCTAGATGGACGTATGTCTTTTATACAACCTCCAATACTATGTTACTATGTAACTGTTATAACAGACATTATGGTAGGGTATAAAGGGTGGACTAGATGGACGTATGTCTTTATACACCTCCAATACTATGTTACTATGTAACTGTATACAAGACATTAGGGTGAGGGTATAAAGGTGGATAGGTGGACGTATGTCTTTAATACACCCCAATACTATGTTACTATGTAACTGTTATACAGACATTATGGGTAGGGTAATAGGTGGACTAGATGGACGTATGTCTTTATACAACCTCCAATACTTGTTACTATGTGACTGTTTACAGACATTATGGTAGGGTATAAAGGTGTGGACTAGTGGACGTTGTCTTTATACAACCTCCAATACTATGTTACATGTAACTGTTATACAGACATTATGGGTAGGTATAAGGTTGGACTAGATGGACGTAGGTCTTTATACAACCTCCAAACTTTGTTACTATGTAACTGTTATACAGACATTATGGGTATTATAAAGGTGGACTAGAGGACGTATGTCTTTACACACCCAATACTTGTTTACTATTAACTGTTATACAGACTTATGGGTAGGGTATAAGGTTGGACTAGATGGACGTATGTCTTATACAACCTCCAATACTATGTTACTATGTAACGTTTATACAGACATTATGGGTAGGGTATAAAGGTTGGACTATGGACGTGTGTCTTTATACAACCTCCAAACTATGTTACTATGAACTGTTATACAGACATATTATGGGTTGAGGTATAAAGGTTGGACTAGATGGACTGTGTCTTTATACAACCTCCAATACTATGTTTCTATGTAACTGTTATACAGACTATTATGGTAGGGTATAAAGTTGGACTAGATGGACGTGTCTTTATATAACCCCAATACTATGTTACATGTGTACTTTTATACAGACATTATGGTAGGGTATAAAGGTTGACAGATGGACGTGTGTCTTTAAACCTCCATACTATGTTACGTGTACGGTTATACAGACATTATGGGTAGGGTATAAAGGTTGGACTAGATGGACGTATGTCTTTATACAAACCTCCACTATGTTTTACTATGTAACTTTATACAGACATTATGGTAGGGTATAAAGGTTGGACAGATGGACGTATGTCTTTATAAACCTCCAATACTATGTTCTATGTAAACGTTTACAGACATTATGGTAGGTATAAAGGTTGGACTAGATGGACGTTATGTCTTTATACCACCTCCAATACTATGTTACTATGTAACTGTTATACAGACATTATGGGTTAGGGTATAAGGTTGGACTAGGATGGACGATGTTCTTTATACAACCTCCATACATGTTCATGTAACTGGATACAGACATTATGGGTAGGGTATAAAGGTGGACTAATGGACGTGTGTCTTTATACAACCTCCAATACATATGTATATGTGTAACTGTTTATACAGACATTATGGGTAGGGTATAAAGGTTGGACTAGATGGACGTATGTCTTTATACAACCTCCAATACATTTACTGTGTAACTGTTATACACATTATGGGTAGGGTATAATCTGGCTAGATGGACGTATGTCTTTATACAACCTCCAATACTATGTACTGTAACTAGTTATACAGACATTATGGGTAGGTATAAGGTTGGACTAGATGGGATGTAGTCTTTATAAACCTCCAATACTATGTTACTATGTAACTGTTATACAGACATTATGGGTAGTGGTATAAAGGTTGGACCTAGAGGGACGTATGTCTTTATACAACCTCCAATACTAATGTTACTATGTAACTGTTACAGACATTATGGGTAGGGTTAAAGGTGGACTAGATGGACGTATGTCTTTAATACAACCTCCCCAATACTATGTTACTATGTACTGTTATACACGACATATGGGTAGGGTATAAAGGTTGGACTAGATGGACGTATGTCTTTATACACCTCCAAACTAGTTACTATTAAATCTGTATACATACATTATGGGTAGGGTATACAAGGTTGGACAGATGGACGTAGTCCTTTATACAACCTCCAATACTATGTACTATGTAACTGTTTATACGACATTATGGGTAGGTATAGGTTTGGACTAGATGGCGTAGTCTTTAATACAACCTCCAATACTATGTACTATGTAACTGTTATACAGAACCCCATTATGGTAGGGTATAAAGGTTATGGAGAGGAACGTATGTCTTTAACCAACCTCCAATACTATGTTACTATGTAACTGTTTACAGACTTATGGGTTAGGGTAATAAAGGTTGGACTAGATGGCGTATGTCTTTACAACCCCAACATTACGCGTCTTCTTCGTTGGTCTTTGCTCCCTATACCCTTTCTTTACTGTTAGTCATTTTGGAGGTATATCTTTTGGCACGTCGCGTCTTCACCTCCATCGTTTGTGCTGATCTGCTTTGGGTAGGGTATAAAGGTTGGACTAGATGGACGTATGTCTTTATACAACCTCCAATACTAGTTACTATGTAACTGTTATACAGACTTATGGGTAGGGTATAAAGGTTGGACTTAGATGGACGTATGTCTTTATATACAACCTCCAATACCATGTTACTAGTAACTGTTATACAGACATTTGGGTAGGGTATAAAGGTTGGACTAGATGGAGTATGTCTTTATACAACCTCCAATACTATGTTACTATGTACTGTATACAGAGACTTATGGGTAGGGTATAAAGGTTGGACTACATGACGTATGTCTTTATACAACCTCCAATACCATGTTACTATGTAACTGTTAATACAGACATTATGGGTAGGTATAAAGGTTGGACTAGTGGACGTATGTCTTTATACAACCTCAATACCATGTACTATGTAACTGTTTACAGACATTATGGGTAGGGTATAAGGTTGGACTTGATGGTATATGCCTTATTCAACCTACAGTTACTATGTAACAGGTGGATGATTTGGTACGGCATGCAGTTGTGGGTAACGATAGGAAACTGGAACGTATGGAAACAGATCTGGGTCTTCACATAATATAAATATTAAACCGAAATATTGAGGGACATGATCGAGTTGTACCATTTCTGGCCTTTGCAGGTGTTTTCTTGCACTGAACATGTTGGCAACCACTGAAGGATGGAGAATTCATCCTATACAGAATGTCCAATATTAAACATGTAACGCATATAAAACTGGAATAACGATAACTATTACACAAGTACCTGGATAGAGACTACAGTGCTACAGTTTCACAGGGAACTCTGGTACCACTCAGTTATTATAAGGATATATGTATCCCCTACGTAAAATAAGGATATTAGAATCACTGAGGGGTTTCTGTGTCTAATATAAAGGTACAAGGACACAGACTGAGTTATATAGGGAACTCTGGGTACCACTCGTGTATTAATAGGGATAATGTATCCCCTACTTTAAATTATAAGGATTTAGAAGTCACTGAGGGTTCTGTGTCTATATAAAGGTACAAGGACACAGACTGAGTTATACAGGGAACTCTGGGTACCACTCATGTATTATAAGGGATAATTATCCCCTACTGTAATTTATAAGGATATTAGAAGTCACTGAGGAGTTCTTTCCATATAAAGGTACAAGACACAGACTGAGTTATACAGGAAACTCTGGGTACCACTCATGTTTATAAGGGATAATGTATCCCCTACTATAAATTATAAGATATTAGAATTCACTGAGGAGTTCTGTGTCTATATAAAGGTACAAGGACACGACTGAGTTTATATAGGGAACTCTGGGTACCACTCGTGTATTATAAGGGATAATGTTCCCCTACTGTAATTATAAGGATATTAGAAGTCACTGAGGGGTTCTGTGTCTATTAAAGGTACAGGACACAGACTGAGTTATACAGGGAACTCTGGTACCACTCATGTATTATAAGGATATGTATCCCCTACTTGTAAATTATAAGATATTAGAAGTCACTGAGGAGTTCTGTGTCACTTATAAAGGTACAAGGACACAGACGTGATTTTACAGGGAACTCTGGGTACCACTCATGATTATAAGATAATGTATCCCCTACTATAAATTATAAGGATATTAGAAGTCACTGAGGAGTTCTGTGTCTATATAAAGGTACAAGGACACAGACTGAGTTATACGGGAACTCTGGTACCACTCATGTATTATAAGGATAATGTATCCTCTACTGTAAATTATAAGGATATTAGAAGTCACTGAGGAGTTCTGTGTCTATATAAAGGTACAAGGACAAAGACTGGGTTATACAGGAACTCTGGGTACCACTCAGTATTATAAGGGATATGTATCCCCTACTGTAATTATAAGGATATTAGAAGTCACTGAGGAGTTCTGTGTCTATATAAAGGTACAAGGACACAGACTGAGTTATACAGGGAACTCTGGGTACCACTCATGTATTAAGGGATAATGCACCCCCTACTGTAAATTATAAGGATTTAGAAGTCACTGAGGAGTTTCTGTGTCTATATAAAGGTACAAGGACACAGACTGAGTTATACAGGGAACTCTGGGTACCACTCATGTATTATAAGGGATAACGTATCCCTACTGTAAATTATAAGGATATTAGAAGTCACTGAGGAGTTCTGTGTCTATATAAAGGTACAAGACACAGACTGAGTTATACAGGGAACTCTGGTACCAACTCATGTATTATAAGGGAATCATCCCCCTACTGTAATTAATAAGGATATTAGAAGTCACTGAGGAGTCTGGTCTATATAAAGGTAACAGGACACAGACTGAGTTATACAGGGAACTCTGTACCACTCATGTATTATAAGGGATAATGTATCCCCTACTGTAAATTATAAGGATTTAGAAGTCCCTGAGGAGTTCTGTGTCTATATAAAGGTACAAGGACACAGACTGAGTTATACAGGGAACTCTGGGTACACTCATGTATATAAGGGATAATGTATTCCCTACTGTAAATTATAAGGATATTAGAAGTCACTGAGGAGTTCTGTGTCATATAAAAGGTACAAGGAAAGACTGAGTTATACAGGGAACTCTGGGTACCACTCATGTATTATAAGGGATAATGTATTCCTCTACTGTAAATTATAAGAGTATTAGAATCACTGAGGAGTTCTGTGTCTATTAAAGGTACACGGACACAACTGAGTTATACAGGAACTCTGGGTACCACTCATGTATTTAAGGGATAATGTATCCCTACTGTAAATTATAAGGATATTAGAAGTCACTGGGAGTTCTGTGTCCATATAAAAGGTACAGGACCCAGACTGAGTTATACAGGAACTCTATGGTAACTAATATGATTTTTAAGCACTTTGTACTATCCCCCCCCCCCCCACTTGTACCTGTATGTTGTTCCCTCACACTTTTTTTTTGACACATTTAATATATATGCTTTCTTAACCGATGTATGAAATTGTATTGATTATTTATTTTATCTATCTGTATAATTGCACTTATCCCCTTGTTTTTTAATGTACAACAGCGCTGCGTCCCCTAGTGGCGCTTTATAAATACAATTATACATACATATAATTACCCCTTTACTGGATTGGTCATTTTTAAAAGATTCAACCTTTAATGCATAAAATCTTGTCCCTCTCCCCAAATTCCTCCTCCTTTCCTGCACAATCCAGGAGAAGACAGAGCCCATCAGGGTGTCGGACAAGGGAGCACTCAGCCTCCATTATATCCTGTTCCACTACAGAACTCTTTCTATCCTACACATTAACTACACGTGGATTACCTCTGTTATATCATATGGGATGTTCCCCACATAGATTCCTTCACTGGCGCCTGTAGGAGCGAGAACAGAGAAAGTATTAAATGATAATCTAACGGTATGACCGTATGACCGGACAATTATCAGTCACCTGCCCCAACCCAACTGATTATTCAGCTCATTATTACTTCCATCACTAACTAGATATTTGAGGAAATAATTGTCCAATTCTGGCCCCTCCCTCCATGCGTCAATCAAGGCTGTAACAAGGCAATGATTGACTGCTGTTTCCCCTTATAAAAAGCTCATTGACCAGAACTTATTATTAAATATCCGGTTACAAATACATGTTTTAAACTGGTAAAAAATAGCAGATAACTGACAAGTCAGCATTTTTGTGGACATGCCTTTAAAGTATAAGTACGCTGTATAACAGTTAAGTTTAATTATAAGCTGCCAAATCTTCCCATCCCCCCCCTCCCCTTTTTTTTTCCCTAGGTCCCTCCTGCGCCTACCTTTGTGGCTGTAAAGTTACTGCACATCAGATGTGAAGGAAGAAGGAGAAGTAAGCAAGTCTCAGAGGGGAGGAGCTCATCAGCTTACCTTCCATCCAAGAGGTCGGTACCTTTACAGGTGGGCTCGGAAGGGCATAGGAATAAAAAAAGAGGGGATTTTTTTAATGCGCAGCTTACAATTATACATGTTATTACAGAGTACTTGTCCTTTAATATAATTCACTTTCTCCCAAGCAGCTATTATACGATTTTTTCTGCATTCGGTATCGATTACTCGGAATATCGAATGTTCAAAGAAATGACATTCGGAACTTTGACCAACTGAAAATTCTACTAAAACCTCAGATAATGGAACCATCCGTTATCACCCATTGAAAAAGGTCCAGTTCCGAATTGGAACCGTGTTTGACAAACCCGAATTTCATCCCTAATAGCAACCGGTAATGGCGGGTTTATTAAATGCCCGTAACGGGATTCTTGCCTTTGTTCGAGAGAGCGACTGCCTTTCTCTGGCGTGACCATAATTTCCAAGACCTAAAAATAAAATAACCAAAATCTCATCAGTCGAAGTATAATAATTGATACCCATTACTTAAGGGACAAATCTTGGTTTAAGGATAAGTACACCCTAAACTTCAGTGAGTTCCACCTTCCTCGGCTTCCGAACATAATTTCCTGCTGTTCCGCGCGTGCAACCGTGTACGCATGGGTGACGTAATTGCACCCGCACCAAACACGGAACGATTATGTCACCCTGCGTGTGCAAGGAGGAAACCAGAAAGTTTCTAGCAGAAAAGGGGGGAGAGATAAATATGCAAATAAAGTTTTTTTTAGGGTGAACTTATCCTTAATAAAGAGGAAGAATCAAAGAGGAGAATTAGGAAGTCCAGTTTAGAACAACAGACAAAGCCACCTATTATGTCATGTGAAATATAGGATGATCTCTAGACTGTAAGCTCTTTGGGCGATTTCTCTTTCCTATTATATCACGGTATTGCTGTAATAACTCATTACTACTTGTGTATTTATATATGGATTAGCTGTGTATGTAATATGTATGACTTTATATAACTGTATTACTGTGTGTGACTGATATGCTAGTAACTGTAAGCACCCTGGCGCTAAAAGATATTGGCGCTATATAATCTATATAGTATGTGTGTATATAAGGATATGTAATAGGTTGTGTGATATATAAAGGATGTGTAATGGCTGTGTGATATATAAGGATTTGTAATAGGCTTGTGATATATAAGGATGTGTATATGTGGGTATATAGGATAATAGGTTGTGTGTATATAATGAATATGTAATAGGGTTTGTGTGGTTAGGACTGTGTCCTCGGCTGTGTGTCTTGTGTGTCTGGATGTGTGTTATACCGGTGTGTTAGGTTGTGTGGTTTGGGTTGTTAGGTTGTGTGGTCTTCGGTTGTCTGGTTGTGTGGTTTCTAGGTTTTCGTGTGGGTTTGGCTTTGTTCGGTGTTCTCGGTTTTTGGATTGTGTTGCTTTGGTGTGGTTTGGTTAGTGTATCTCTAGGTGTGTTGGTTGGTGTGTTCTCGGATGTGTTGGTTGTGTGGTCTATCGGCTCTGTTCGGTTTTGTGGTCTCTCCGGCTCTGTCATCGTTGTGGTGGTCTTCGGTTGTAATAGGTTGTGGTGGTATCTCGGCTCTGTTCGGGGGTTGTGTGTCTCGGCTCTCTCTCGGTTGTGGGTTCTCTCCGGCTTCTCGGTTGTGGTGGTCTCTCCGGCTCTGTCCTGGTTGTGTGTCTTCGGTTTCTGGTTGGTGTGCTACCGGCTATTCTGTTGTGTGGTCTCTCGGCTTTCCTCGGTTGGGTGGTTCTCCGGTCTCTCCGGTTGTTGGTCGTCCGGCTTTACCTCGGTGTGTGGGTTCGGCTGTAGGTTGTGTGGTCTCGGTCTTCTGGTTTGTGGTTCTGGTCTCTGTATCGGTGGTTGGTCTCTGATATGTAATAGGGTCTGGTGTGATCTAAGGATATATAAATAGTTGTGTGCTTCTCCGGCTGTGTCCTGGTTGTGTGGTCCGGTCTCTCCTGGTTGTGTGTGTCTTCCGGTATTACTCGTGTGTTGTTCTGGTCTTCTCGGTTGTGTGCTATCTTCCGGCTCCTCCTGGTTGTGTGATTATCAGCTCTCTCTGGTTGTGTGCTTGGATTCTTGGTTGTGTGCTATCTGGTCTTTGGTTGTGTGTTTCGGCTTTCTGGTGTTTGATCTTCCGGCTTCGTCGGTTGTGTGGTATCTCGGCTCTTCTGGTGATGTGCTCCTCGGCTCTTTCGTGTGTGTTTCCGCTCTCTCGGTTGGTGTGCTTTGGTTTCTCGGTTGTGTTTTCTGGTTCTCCTCGGTTGTTTCTGGCTTCCTGGTTTGTGTGTCTTGGTCTTTCGGCTGTGTGTTTTTTCTCTTTCGGTGTGTGTTTGGTCTCTCCTGGTTTATGTGTCTTCGGCTTTGGTTTGTGTTGTTTTGTGTGTGCTTTGTGGTTGTGGTTTGGTTGTCTGGTTTGTGTGGTATCTGGTCTTTGGTTGTGTGGTTTCATGTTTTGGTTTGTGGTTGGTTTTGGTTGGTGGTTGGTTTTGTGTGTGATTGTTTATTTCTGGTTTTCCTTCTCCTCCTGGACTGTCTTTGGCTTTCTTCCGTTCCTCCCTGTCCGGGGTGGTTTTATTTTCCGGTGGACCCTCCTGTCCAAACCATGAAGCTTAAAGAAGAACCCATCTCACTACCTGTGTAAATATACATATCGAACATATTAAGCATTCAAGTTTCATGTTCATCTTGACCAATGGCACGTCCAGTTCTCTGCCCCCTATTGCTGAAGTGTAGATTGACAGTAATGCGAATGATATCTAAGAACTAAATTCACTTTGGTTGAGTTAATATCACCTAAAATGACAGTTTAAAAAATAGACACTAGGGGGACACTAAGGACAGAGACCACCCAGGGCCGCAAAGGAATGCTGGGATTTGTAGTTTTCAGACATCCCTGATATAAGGAGTGGACCATTAAGCCTCTCTGTCCGTTTTCCCTTAGCCAAGGCCATAGTACAATGCACCAAATATAATTAGGAGACATTAACCCTTCTTTACCTGCAGCCCTAACACCTATAATTAGGAGACTATTAACCCTTCCTTTCCTGCAGCCCTAACACTCTATAATTAGGAGACTATTAACCCTTCCTTCCCTGCAGCCCTAACACTCTATAATTAGGAGACTATTAACCCTTCCTTTCCTGCAGCCCTAACACTCTATAATTAGGAGACTATTAACCCTTCCTTCCCTGCAGCCCTAACACTCTATAATTAGGAGACTATTAACCCTTCCTTTCCTGCAGCCCTAACACTCTATAATTAGGAGACTATTAACCCTTCCTTCCTGCAGCCCGCTAACACCTATAATTAGGAGACTATTAACCCTTCCTCCCTGCAGCCCTACACTATAATTAGGAGACTATACCCTTCCTTTCCTGCAGCCCTAATACTCTATAATTAGGAGACTATTAACCCTTCTTTCCTGCAGCCCTAACTCTTAATTGGAGACTATTAACCCTTCCTTCCCTGCAGCCCTAACACTCTATAATTAGGAGACTATTAACCCTTCCTTTCCTGCAGCCCTAACACTCTATAATTAGAGACTATTAACCCTTCCTTCCTGCAGTCCTAACACTCTATAATTAGGAGACTATTAACCCTTCCTTCCTGCAGCCCTACACTCTAAATTAGGAGACTATTAACCCTTCCTTCCCTGCAGCCCTAACACTCTATAATTAGGAGACTATTAACCCTTCCTTTCCTGCAGCCCTAACACTCTATAATTGAAAATATATTAACCCTTCCTTCCCCACAGTGCAGTCTATAGTTGGGAGACTATCAGCACACCCACACTGTCACTCACAGACAGGATGTCCAGCTGGTGTGGAGAGGATGGTACAGTTAGGAGGTAGGTGCACATTCCAACATTCCACCTTTAATACGTAAAAACGTAGAAACAACAACCACTAAAATTCCCGCATACCCATTTGTGTTGATGCGACATGAATCTGTAGCAGGAATTGACGCATTTCTGACCTACACACAATCACCACAATGTAGCCATTTTTAGCCAACGGCTGCTGCTGAGTTGGGCAAACGTTAAAGCCACAATTGCATTTGCAGATTGAAAATCATGGGGCAAAACCTACCGATTCCATCTGCTGATACACAGATCCTAGTGCAGAGCTGGAGGGGGAGGACAATGAAGTGAACCAGATCTTAGCACAGTGCAGTGTATAGCCAATCAGTGTACCTTATAAAAGGGAATGTTGGGGGGGGAGGTACCTTATAAAAGGGATGTTGGGGTCATGCCTTATAAAGGGAATGTGGGGTAAGTACCTTATTAAAGGAATGTTGGGGGGTAAGTACCTTATTAAAGGGAATGTTGGGGGGTACCTTATAAAAGGGAATGTTGGGGGGGAGGTACCTTATAAAGGGAATGTTGGGGTCATGCCTTATAAAAGGGAATGTTGGGGGGTAAGTACCTTATAAAAGGGAATGTTGGGGAAAGTACCTTTATAAAAGGGAATGTTGGGGGGATAAGTACCTTATTAAAGGGAATGTTGGGGGATAAGTACCTTATAAAAGGGAATGTTGGGGGGATAAGTACCTTATAAAAGGGAATGTTGGGGGATAAGTACCTTATAAAAGGGAATGTTGGGGGGTAAGTACCTTATTAAAGGGAATATTGGGGGGTCAGTGCCTTTATAAAAGGGAATGTTGGGGGATAAGTACCTTATAAAAGGGAATGTTGGGCGGGTAAGTACCTTATTAAAGGGAATGTTGGAGGGGTAAGTACCTTATTAAAGGGAATGTTGGAGGGGTAAGTACCTTATTAAAGGGAATGTTGGGGGGATAAGTACCTTATAAAAGGGAATGTTGGGGGAGTAAGTACCTTAAAAAAAGGGAATATTGGGGGGGTAAGTACCTTATAAAAGGGAATGTTGGGATAAGTACCTATGAGGGGAATGTTGGGGATAAGTACCTTATAAAAGGAATGTTGGGGGTAAGTACCTTATAAAGGGAATATTGGGGGATAAGTCCTTATAAAGGGAATATTGGGGGGTAATTACCTTATAAAGGGAATGTTGGGGGGGTAAGTACCTTATTAAAGGGAATGTTGGGATAAGTACCTTATAAAGGAATGTTGGGGGGTAGTTACCTTATTAAGATATTGGGGGGATAAGTACCTTATAAAAGGGAATGTTGGGGGTCTGCATACATACATACATGTAATATGACAATGGATCTGTCTCTTTTATTTACAGGTGTAGTTCTCATTTCTACAGGTGAATCACCAGCACTTACTGTTACCTACCTTCCTGAAGTCTCTCTTTGTTCCAGCTGTGACTCATAGACTTTCAGCCAATCAGCATAGCTCTGCATTGATTGCAGGCTGGATTGGCTGCTCAGCCCCCTTTCCCTGTCAGCCAATCAGCTACAAACTGGCAGGGGCAGAGAGTAACCTGGGTTTGCCATGTAAAGGTCACATGGCACCTATTGGGACCACATTGCGCAAGCTGATCACTGCTATGCAGTGTAGTTGCAATCAATGTGCATATTGTAATGCAATCATCAATGATCTGGTAGCCCCATGCAGCATGCTGGGAGTTGTAGTTTCCGAACATCTGGAGTGCCATGGTGCACCATCACCAGATTTATTCTTTCTACCCCTTGTGATTGGCTATGACATCGCGCCCTAGCCAATCACAGGAGCGAAGGCGTCAGGGGAAGGAAGCCTGGTAGTACATTTGGGGACGGCTGTAAGTGCTGTAAATCTGGCGAGGTCGAGGTTTATTGCCTGTAACAGTTTGGGGGGTGGACGTACCCTTTAAACAATTCTAAATTGCCGTATTCCCTCTATAACAAAACCTTTCCCGATTCCAACTGTATCCCTCTGGTTAAAGGGACCATAACCGGCGTCCACTCCTTACGTCCAACCCTTGCACGTCTTTCACGATATAGGGCGCACTTGTCGGGCTGGGAAGAGTGGGGAAGCGTCAGCCACAACCGCGCACAGAATCTTTAATCTATAATTATTTTTAACTTGGTTTTTAAAGGAGGATTACCATGTTATTGAAAATCGTGTGCGAAAACGCACTAGCGTGGCCTAACCCCTTAGACTCCGCAACCAGGGATGTTCCTAACGATCGGCATGGTGTCAAAGTTCGAATCCACCCTTGACACGTCTGCAGGAGTTGTATGTTCAAAACCTATCGACAATCACCATACTTCACGCTAGTGGCTTCCGCCCAGAACATCAAAAAAGGGGGCGAGCGTTAATTCTATCCGTTGGTAGCGGAACAACAATGAGTCCGATGAAAAATTCATAGTTAGGGTTAGATGCCCGTGTGGGCTACAGTGGCGTAACAGTGGCGAGTTAGATTACTACTGGTACCAAGGGTCTCAGTAGACAGTTGTCTCTATCTCGCTTAACATAGAAACTCTCGTTAGATCCGAATCTTCTTTGTATTTAATATATAACTGACCACTGTACAAGTCAATTTGTATCCAATTATTGAAACAAAGTATAAAGCTGGGTACACACCTAGCGATTTTTCCTCCTGACCGACCGTTCGATACTTTCGAACGGTCGGCCAGGAGGAGGACTGTCGTCGCGGCAAAAGCAGCCGCTCCTAGTCACCGCGACCGATCGTGCGGTCCATAAGGACCGCACGATCGACGAGGTTTTCCACCCTGTCCGATCGTCCTTCGTCCGATTTGGACGAACGGTCGATCGGACATGGGCACTTTCGGATGCGATAATTTCGGTCCGATCGACCGATACACTGAACTATCGGTCGATCGGACCGAATATCTCATCGTGTGTACCCAGCTTAAGGCACAATATTCTTGTAGGTAGGTATGAGAAATATTGGTTTGGTAACATTGTGTCTTTCCATTGTCCTACAATAAAAGAACAAAAGTTTCGGCTGATAACCGTCCCGTGTGTTTAGAAGTCATTCATTCAGAGATCCACCAGTCAGTTGGTCAATGATCCCCAACCAACATCCCTTTCGGACAATAAACTGCCTACACACTTTAACTGCACGTACACTTTAAAGTGGGACTTGCACCGATGGGACTCACCCGACACAGTCTTTATTTGTTAAATATGTGTGATGTCATTCGTTAGTCACATCCTGAGGACGGCAAATTTCTAGCCGAAACGCGTACATGGTTGAATAAAACGCGCTTGTTTGCGGTATTAAGTTCCGTGAGTGCGCCGTTATTCCGATCAGGTGCCGGTAATTGGAACGTAGATACCAAATGGAAAAGAAGTGTGATGCCTTGGCCAATCACAGGAGCGGATGCCGGTCGAGCCTTCTGCTTGTCTTAGATACACGGACAAGGCACGGAAGACGGGCAGAACGCGGCGAGGTGATGTCGCCACCACAGCCCCGTTTCTCTGCTTTCACGCCTCAACTAAGCTCTGCCCCGCAGGAATGACATTCTCTGTATAGTTATCATATGGGTGGGAGCTGCCATATGTTTATTAGGGATGCACCTCACTGGTTTGGGGTTGGAGTATATTAAACTAGGTATGGGGGGGTACTTTGGACTACACTGGGGTAGATGGTATCCCACCCCTCCTGGCATTTGCTGGAGTCTCCCGGATTTTGGATTGCTCTTCTGCACTTCTTTGAGACCACCCCAAACTCACACGACCCGCATTTACCTGGATTCTCTGGAATGCCCCCTTTTTCAGGGGGAGAACTAAACTGATAGCTTTAAAGCAGGGATCCTCAAACTAAGGCTTTCCACTGTTTGAAACTACAACTCCCAGCATTCCTCAACTACAAGGGAAGCTTAGGAATGCTGGGAGTTGTAGTTTTCAAACATCTGGAGAGCCGTAGTTTGAAGATCCCTGCTTAAAAGGAAAAGTATAATGTGATGGGTATAGCTGAAACATGGCTAAATTATCACATGACTGGGCAGCATATATGAAAGGATTACCCCTTTAAGGATGTATGTTAAACATGATTTAAGATTGTATTTATTGCAGTTTTTTTATAACTTTCCTTAAAAAGCAAGTTTGGTCCAACCAGTGATAACCAATTGTGTGATGTCATGGCCTTCAGCCATTTAAAGTCACTGGCTGGAGTATGCTCAGTGTGATCTAATCAGCCCCCCATAGACCACCAATGGTAATATCAGATATAACTGCGTAACATGGATGGAGCCATAAGCGCAATAGACTGCAATACCAACATCTGTCTCTAGATGTCGCCACCATAGCCCAGTTTCTCTGTTTTCGCGCCCAACTAAGCTCCGCCCCGTAGAAATGACGTTGATCACTGGGACGCGCTCAGTTAATCCGAAGCGGAAGTTCGTCGGCCGGAAGTGGAGGCGCGTGTGACAAAGAAAGAAGACTCGCTGAGGACTCGTTCCGTTGCTTCCACCACGGTCGGTACGTTTATTAGAGTGCGACTGGTACCGGGAATAGAGCGGGTGGGCGGGGGCAAGAAGGCACCAATGGCCGGTTATAGGTCCTGTACCTTACCCACAGACAGATGGGGTGTGTGCGGTCTCACGGAGATACCGACTACCTGCTCATTGCACTGTACTATACCGATAGACCGGATGGAGCTGCTGGGTGATGGAGCTGCCATATGGATTTACCTGTTCATTATATATATAATATTAATAACCATAATCACCATGTCTATATCCAATGGGCCTAGTAATCCTGTATCACTACCAGTATGGCAACTCCTCTCTGGTTCATATGGATGGGAGCTGCCATATGGATTTACCCGTTCATTATATAGCGAATGTTGTAAATATTACTATAATCACCATGTCTATATCCAATGGGCCTAGTAATCCTGTATCACTACCAGTATGGCAACTCCTCTCTGGTTACATATGGGTGGCAGCTGCCATATGGATCTACCTGGTTATTATACAGGGAATGTTCTAATAATACTATAATCACCATGTCTATAACCAATGGGCCTAGTAATCCTACATCACTACCAGTATGGCAACGCTTCTCTAGTTACATATGGGTGGGAGCTGCCATATCGATTTACCTGTTCATTATACAGGGAATGTTATAAATATTACTATAATCACCCTGTCTATAACTAGTGGACCTAGTAATCCTACATCACTACCAGTATGGCAACTCCTCTCTAGTTACATATGGGTGGGAGCTGCCATATCGATTTCCCTGTTCATTATACAGGGAATGTTATAAATAATATTACTATAATCACCATGTCTATAACCAATGGGCCTAGTAATCCTACATCACTACCAGTATGGCAACTCCTCTCTAGTTACATATGGGTGGGAGCTGCCATATCGATTTACCTGTTCATTATACAGAGAATGTTATAAATATTACTATAACTCACCATGTCTATAACCAATGGGCCTAGTATCCTACATCCCTACCAGTATGGCAACTCCTCTCTAGTTACCTATTGTAAGGAGGTAGCTCCTACCAATATGTAACTAGAGAGGAGTTGCCATACTGGTAGGGATGTAGGATTACTAGGCCCATTGGTTATAGACATGGTGATTATAGTAGTAATAGGTTGTGGTGGTACATAAGGCATATGTAATGGTTGTGTGTATATATCAGGATAGTAATAGGTGTGTGTGTATATAAGATAGATTAATGTTGTGTGGTCTATCCGCTCTCTCTCGGTTGTGTGGTCTCTCAGGTCTCTCCTCGGTTGTGTGGTCTCTCCGCTCGTCCTCGGGTGCCCACCCTCCCTCGGTGTTGCTCTTCCGCTTCTCAGGGGTTTGCACCTCCGCCATCCCTGGTGTGCTCTCGGTCTCTCCCGTTGGCTCATCCCCTCACTCCTCGTTCTCGTGCTCGCCGTCCTCTCCCCCCCCCCTTTCTCTCTCCTTCTCTCCCCCCCCCCTCTTCATCTTCCTTCTCGCCCCCCCCCCTCTTCTCCTCCTCTTCCCCTCTTCCTCCTCCCCCCCCCCCTCTTCTCTCCTCCTCCCCCCTGTCCTTCCTTCCCCCCCCCCACTTCGCCTCTCCTCTCTCCCCCCCCCCCTCTTCCCCTCCTTCTCTCCCCCCCCCCTATTCCCCTCCTTCTCTCTCCCCCCCCCTCTTCCACCTCTTCTCTCTCCCCCACCCTCTTCCCCCTCCTTCTCTCTCCCCCCCCCTCTTCCCCCTCCTTCTCTCTCCCCCCGCCTCTTCCCCCTCCTTCTTCCCCCCCCCCCCCTCTACTCCCCCCCCCTCTTCCTTCCTTCTCTCCCACCCCCCCTCTTCCACTGCTCCTTTCTCCCCCCCCCCCCTTCCCCCCTTCCCTCACCCGTCTTCTCCTCCCCCTTCTCTTCCCCCCGCTCTTCTCCCTCCCCCAGTCTCTCCCCTCCTCCTACCCCTTCCCTCTCCTTCTCTCCCCCCCCCCTCTTCCCTCTCCTTCTCTCCCCCCCCCCGCTCCCCCTGCCTGTCTCTCTACCCCCGCCTCTTCCCTCCTTCCCTCCCCCCCGCCTCTTCCCCCTCCTTCTCTCTCCCCCCACCCTCATTCCCTCCCGTCTCTCCCCCCCTCATTATAGATTTAATAGCGCCAAACTTATAGCGCCAGGGTGCTTTACAGTTACATAGTCATACAGTACACACAGGGTAATACAGGTTATATAAGTCATACATATTACAACACAGCATCCATAATATAAATCACAAGAGTAATGAGTTATTACAGCAAACCGTGGATATAATAGGAAAGAAACCTGCCCAAAGAGCTACAGTCTAGAGATATCCTCAATTTCACATGACATAATAGGGGCTTTGTCTGTTGTTCATAACTGGACCCTAATCTCCTCGATTCTCCATTATTAAGGATAAGTTCACCCTAAAAAAAACTTTATTTGCATTATTTCCTCTTCCCCCCTTTCGCTAGAAACTTTCTGGTCCTCCTGCACACGCGGGGTGACATATCGTCCGTGTTTGGTCGCGGGTGCAATTACGTCACCCATGCGTACACGGTTGCACGCGCGGAACAGCAGGAAATTATGTTCGGAAGCCGAGGAAGGTGAACTCACTGAAGTTTAGGTGTGTACTATCCTTAAACCAAGATTTGTCCCTAGTAATGGGTATCAATTTATTATACTTCGACTGATGAATTTTGGTATTATTTTATTTTTGGTCTTGAATTATGGTCACGCCAAAAAGGCAGTCGCTCTCCGAACAAAGGCAAGAATCCCGTTACGGGGCATTTTAATAAACCCCATTACCGTTTGCTATTAGGGATGAAATTCGGGTTTTGTTCAAACACGGTTCCAATTCGGAACTGACCTTTTCAATGGGTGATAACGGATGGTTCCATTATCTGAGGTTTTAGTAAATTTTCAGTTGGTCAAAGTTCCGAATGTCAATTTCTTTGAACATTCGATATTCCGAGTAATCGATACCGAATGCAGAAAACTTCGTATAATACTGCTTGGGAGAAAGTGAATTATATTTAAAGGACAAGTACTCTGTAATAACATGTATAATGTAAGCTGCAGCATTAAAAAAATCCCCTCTTTTTTTATTCCTAGTTCCCTTCCGAGCCCACCTGTAAAGTTACCGACCTTGGATGGGAAGGTAAGGCTGATGAGCTCCTCCCCTCTGAGACTTGCTTACTTCTCCTTCTTCCTTCACTCTAAGATGTCAGTAACTTTACAGCCACAAAGGTAGCGCAGGAGGGACCTAGGAAAAAAAAAAGGGAGGGGGGAAGATTTTGCAGCTTATAATTAAACTTAACTTGTATTACAGCGTACTTATACTTTAAAGGCATGTCCACAAAAACTGCTGACTTGTCAGTTATCTGCTATTTTACCAGTTTAAAACATGTATTTGTAACCGGATATTTAATAATAAGTTCTGGTCAATAGCTTTTTATAAGGGGAAACAGCAGTCAATCATTGCCTTTTACAGCCTTGATTGACTGCATGGAGGGAGGGGCCAGAATGTGGACAATTATTATCCTCAAATATCTAGTTAGTGATGGAAGTAATAATGAGCTGAATATATCAGTTGGGTTGGCAGGTGACTGTAATTGTCCAGGTCATACGGTCATCCGTTAGATTATCATTAATACTTTTCTCTGTTCTCGCTCCTACAGGCGCCAGTGAAGGAATCTATGTGGGTAACATCCCATATGATATAACAGAGGTAATCCACGTGTTAGTTACATTGTGTAGGATAGAAGAGTTCTGTAGTGGAACGGATATAATGGAGGCTGAGTGCTCCCTTGTATGTATAGGTTTGTTGGTCGCTCCGGGCTCTGTCCTCGGTTTGTTGTGGTATCTCCGGCTCTGTCCTCGGAGTTGTGTGGTCTCTCCGGCTCTGTCTCGGTTGTTGTGGCGCTCATCCGGCTCTCTCCTGGTTGTGTGTTCCGCTTCTGGTTGTGTGGTCTATCCGGCTCTCTCCTCGGTTGTGTGTCTCTCCGGTCTCTCCTCGGTTGTGTGGTCTCTCCGGCTAGCCCTTTCGTTGTTGTGATCTCCAGGCTCTCTCCTCGGTTGTGTGGTCTCCCGGCTCTCTCTCGGTGTGGTGGTCTCTCCGGCTCTCTCCCGTGTGTTGGATCTCCGGCTCTTCCTCGGTTGTGTGGGTCTATCGGACTCTATGTCATCCCGGTTGTGTGGTCTCTCCGGTTCTCGGTTGTGTGGTCTCACGGTTGTCCTCGGTTGTGTGCTCTCTCCGGCTCTCTCCTCGGTTTGTGTGCTCTCTCCGCTGTAGTGTCCTCGGTTGTGTGCTCTTAAGGATCTATCATCGGTTGTTTGGTAATTCCCGGCTCTATACTAGGCTGTGTGTACTATCGGATCTGATCGGTTGTGTGCTCTCTCCGGCTCTTCCCTCGGTTGTGTGCTCTCTCCCGGATCTCTCCTCGGTTGTGTGCTCTCTCCGGCTCTCTCCTGGTTGTGTGCTCTCTCAGGCTCTCCCTCGGTTGTGTGGTCTCCTCCGGCTCTCTCCTGGCTGTGGCTCTCTCCGGCTCATCTCTCGGTTGTGTGTAGGTCTCTCCTAGGCTTGTGTGTCTCTCGGCTCTCTCCCTCGTTTGTGGTGGCTCTCCGGCTCTCTCCTCGGTTGTGTGCTCTTCCGGTCCTCCATCGTTTGTGTGTCTCTCCGGCTTCTCCTCGGTTTGTGTGTCTCTCCGGCTCGCCCTCGGTTGTGTGTCTCTCCGGCTCTTCCTCGGCTTGTGTCTCTCCCGTCTCTCTTCGTTGTGTGCTCTCTCCGGCTCTTCCTCGGTTTGTGTGGTACTCTCCGGCTTCTCCTCGGTTTGTGTGGTCTCTCCGGCTTCTCCTCAGTTGTGGGCTTCCGTCTCTCCAGGTTGTGGCTCTCTCCGGCTCTGTCCTGTTTTGGTTCTCTTCCGGCTCTCTTGGTTTGGGTCTCTCGGTTTCCTGGTTGGTTTCTCGCTATCGTCGGTTGTGTGGTCTCCTGGTCTCTCTGGCTGTGTGCTCTGTTGCTCTTTTCTGGTTCTTCTCCTCCTGCCTTGTTTTTGGCATCTCTTGTTTCCTCCCATAGAAATCCAGGGGTAGTTATATAAATATTAAATACCAAGAGTGGAAACATCACCTGATCCAAACCCATGAAGCTTAAGAAGAACCCATCTCACTACCTGTGTAAATATACATATCGAACATATTAAGCATTCAAGTTTCATGTTCATCTTGACCAATGGCACGTCCAGTTCTCTGCCCCCTATGCTGATAGTGTAGATTGACAGTAATGCGAATGATATCTAGATAACAAATTCACTTTGGTTAGTTAATATCACCTAAAAATGACAGTTAAAAAAATAGACACTAGGGGGACACTAAGGACAGAGACCACCCAGAGGGCCCGCAAAGGAATGCTGGGATTTGTAGTTTTCAGACATCCCTGAATAAGGAGTGGACCATTAGCCCTCTGTCCGGTTTTCCCCTTAGGCCAAGGCCATAGTACATGCACCAAATATAATTAGGAGACTATAACCCTTCTTTACCTGCAGCCCTAACACTCTATATTAGGAGACTATTAACCCTTCCTTTCCTGCATCCCTAACACTCTATAATTAGGAGACTATTAAACCCTTCCTTCCCTGCCAGCCCTAACACTCTATAATTAGGAGACTATTAACCTTCCTTTCCTGCAGCCCTAACACTCTAAATTAGGAGACTATTAACCCTTTCCTTCCCTGCAGCCCTACACTCTAATAATGAGACTATTAACCCTTCCTTTCTGCAGCCCTAACACTCTATAATTAGGAGACTATTACCTTCCTTCCTGCCAGCACCAACACACATAATTAGGAACTATTAACCCTTCCTTCCCTGCAGCCCTAACACTATAATTAGGAACTATAACCCTGTCCTTTCCTGCAGCCCTAATACTCTATAATAGGAGACTATTACCCCTTCCTTTCCTGCCGCCCTAACTCTATAATTAGGAGACTATTAACCCTTCTTCCCTGCAGCCTAACACCTATATTAGGAGACGATTAACCCTTCCTTTCCGCAGCCCTAACCTCTATAATTAGGAGACTATTAACCCTTCCTTCCTGCAGTCCTAACACTCTATAATTAGGAGACTATTAACCCTTCCTTCTGCAGCCCTAACACTCTATAATTAGAGACGTATAACCCTTCCTTCCTGCAGCCCTAACACTCTTAATTAGGAGACTATTAACCCTTCCTTTCCTGCGCCCTAACACTCTATAATTGAAAATATATTAACCCTTCCTTCCCCACATTGCAGTCTATAGTTGTGGAGACTATCAGCACACCCACACTGTCACTCACAGACAGGATGTCCAGCTGGTTGTGGAAGAGGAGGTATCAGTTAGGAGGTAGGTGCACATTCCAACATTCCACCTTTAATACGTAAAACGTAGAAACAACAACCACAAAAAATTCCCGCATACCCATTTGTTGTTGATGCGACATGAATCTGTAGCGGATTGAACCATTCGGACTACACACAATCACACATGTAGCCCTTCTTAGCAACGGACTGCCCTGTGCTGCTGGTGGCAAACGTTAAAGCAACAATTTGCATTTGCAGATTGACAAATCAGGGGCAAACCAAACCCCACCGATTCCATATCTGACTGATTACACAGATCTAGTGCAGAGCTGGAGGGGGAGGACAATGAAGTTGAGTTATAAAAGGGAATGTTGGGGGATAAGTACCTTATAAAAGGGAATGTTGGGGGTAAGTACCTTATAAAAGGGAATATTGGGGGATAAGTACCTTATAAAAGGGAATATTGGGGGGTAAGTACCTTATTAAAGGGAATGTTGGGGGGGGTAAGTACCTTATTAAAGGGAATGTTGGGGATAAGTACCTTATAAAAGGGAATGTTGGGGGGTAGTTACCTTATTAAAGGGAATATTGGGGGGTAGATCCTTACATTAAGGCTCAAAATTTTGCGTGGATAAGTACCCTTATAAAAGGGAATGTTGGGGGGATAAGTACCTTATAAAAGGGAATGTTGGGGGATAAGTACCTTATAAAAGGGAATGTTGGGGGGTAAGTACCTTATTAAAGGGAATATTGGGGGGTCAGTGCCTTTATAAAAGGGAATGTTGGGGGGTCAGTGCCTTATAAAAGGGAATGTTGGGGGGTAAGTACCTTATTAAAGGGAATGTTGGGGGATAAGTACCTTATAAAAGGGAATGTTGGGGGGATAAGTACCTTATAAAAGGGAATGTTGGGGGAGTAAGTACCTTAAAAAAAGGGAATATTGGGGGGGTAAGTACCTTATAAAAGGGAATGTTGGGGGATAAGTACCTTATGAAAGGGAATGTTGGGGGATAAGTACCTTATAAAAGGGAAATGTTGGGGAGTAAGTACCTTATAAAAGGGAATATTGGGGGGGATAAGTACCTTATAAAAGGGATGTTGGGGGGTAAGTACCTTATTAAAGGGAAGTTTGGGGGGGGTATAGTACCTTATTAAAGGGAATGTTGGGGGATAGTACCTTATAAAAGGGAATGTTGGGGGGTAGTTACCTTATTAAAGGGAATATTGGGGGGATAAGTACCTTATAAAAGGGAATGTTGGGGGTCTGCATACATACATACATGTAATATGACAATGGATCTGTCTCTTTATTTACAGGTGTGTAGTTCTCATTTCTACAGGTGAATCACCAGCACTTACTGTTACCTACCTTCCTGAAGTCTCTCTTTGTTCCAGCTGTGACTCATAGACTTTCAGCCAATCAGCATAGCTCTGCATTGATTGCAGGCTGGATTGGCTGCTCAGCCCCCTTTCCCTGTCAGCCAATCAGCTACAAACTGGCAGGGGCAGAGAGTAACCTGGGTTTGCCAGTAAAGGTCACATGGCACCTATTGGGACCACATTGCGCAAGGCTGATCAGCTGCTATGCAGTGTATGTGCAATCAATGTGCATATTGTAATGCAATCATCAGATGATCTGGTAGCCCCATGCAGCATGCTGGGAGTTGTAGTTTCCGAACATCTGGAGTGCCATGGTGCACCATCACCAAGATTTATTCTTTCTACCCCTTGTGATTGGCTATGACATCGCGCCCTAGCCAATCACAGGAGCGAAGGCGTCAGGGGAAGGAAGCCTGGTAAGTACATTTGGGGACGGCTGTAAGTGCTGTAAATCTGGCGAGGTCGAGGTTTATTGCCTGTAACAGTTTGGGGGGTGGACGTACCCTTTAAACAATTCTAAATTGCCGTATTCCCTCTATAACAAAACCTTTCCCGATTCCAACTGTATCCCTCTGGTTAAAGGGACCATAACCGGCGTCCACTCCTTACGTCCAACCCTTGCACGTCTTTCACCGATATAGGGCGCACTGTGTCGGGCTGGGAAGAGTGGGGAAGCGTCAGCCACAACCGCGCACAGAATCTTTAATCTATAATTATTTTTAACTTGGTTTTTAAAGGAGGATTACCATGTTATTGAAAATCGTGTGCGAAAACGCACTAGCGTGGCCTAACCCTTAGACTCCGCAACCAGGGATAGTTCCTAAACGATCGGCATGGTGTCAAAGTTCGAATCCACCCTTGGACACGTCTGCAAGGAGTTTGTATGTTCAAAACCTATCGACAAAATCACCATACTTCACGCTAGTGGCTTTCGCCCAGAACATCAAAAAAAGGGGGCGAGCGTTAATTCTAATCCGTTGGTAGCGGAACAACAATTGAGTCCGATGAAAAATTCATAGTTAGGGTTAGATGCCCGTGTGGGCTACAGTGGCGTAACAGTGGCGAGTTAGATTACTACTGGTACCAAGGGTCTCAGTAGACAGTTGTCTCTATCTCGCTTATAACATAGAAACTCTCGTTAGATCCGAATCTTCTTTGTATTTAATATATAAACTGAACCACTGTACAAGTCAATTTGTATCCAATTATTGAAACAAAGTATAAAGCTGGGTACACACCTAGCGATTTTTCCTCCTGACCGACCGTTCGATACTTTCGAACGGTCGGCCAGGAGGAAGGACTGTCGGTCGCGGCAAAAGCAGCCGCGTCCGATAGTCACCGCGACCGATCGTGCGGTCCATAGAGGACCGCACGATCGGACGAGGTTTTCCACCCTGTCCGATCGTCCTTTCGTCCGATTTGGACGAACGGTCGATCGGACATGGGCACTTTCGGATGCGATAATTTCGGTCCGATCGACCGATACACTGAACTATCGGTCGATCGGACCGAAATATCTCATCGTGTGTACCCAGCTTAAGGCACAATATTCTTGTAGGTAGGTATGAGAAATATTGGTTTGGTAACATTGTGTCTTTCCATTGTCCTACAATAAAAGAACAAAAGTTTCGGCTGATAACCGTCCCGTGTGTTTAGAAGTCATTCATTCAGAGATCCACCAGGTCAGTTGGTCAATGATCCCCAACCAAACATCCCTTTCGGACAATAAACTGCCTACACACTTTAACTGCACGTATCACTTTAAAGTGGGACTTGCACCGATGAGGACTCACCCGACACAGTCTTTATTTGTTAAATATGTGTGATGTCATTCGTTAAGTCACATCCTGAGGACGGCAAATTTCTAGCCGAAACGCGTACATGGTTGAATAAAACGCGCTTGTTTGCGGTATTAAGTTCCGTGAGTGCGCCGTTATTACCGAATCAGGTGCCGGTAATTGGAACGTAGATACCAAATGAGAAGAAGTGTGATGCCTTAGCCAATCACAGGAGCGGATGCCGGTCGAGCCCTTCTGCTTGTCTTAGATACACGGACAAGGCACGGAAGACGGGCAGAACGCGGCGAGGTGATGTCGCCACCACAGCCCCGTTTCTCTGCTTTCACGCCTCAACTAAGCTCTGCCCCGCAGGAATGACATTCTCTGTATAGTTATACATATGGGTGGGAGCTGCCATATTGTTTATTAGGGATGCACCTCACTGGTTTGGGGGTTGGAGGATATATTAAACTAGGTATGGGGGGGTACTTTGGACTACACTGGGGTAGATGGTATCCCACCCCTCCTGGCAGTTGCTGGAGTCTCCCGGATTTTGGATTGCTCTTCTGCACTTCTTTGAGACCACCCCAAACTCACACGACCCGCATTTACCTGGATTCTCTGGAATGCCCCCCTTTTTCAGGGGGAGAACTAGAACTGATAGCTTTAAAGCAGGGATCCTCAAACTAAGGCTTTCCACATGTTTGAAAACTACAACTCCCAGCATTCCTCAACTACAAAGGGAAGCTTAGGAATGCTGGGAGTTGTAGTTTTCAAACATCTGGAGAGCCGTAGTTTGAAGATCCCTGCTTAAAAGGAAAAGTATAATGTGATGGGTATAGCTGAAACATGGCTAAATGATTCACATGACTGGGCAGCATATATGAAAGGATTACCCCTTTAAGGATGTATGTTAAACATGATTTAAGATTGTATTTATTGCAGTTTTTTTATAATCTTTCCTTAAAAAGCAAGTTTGGTCCAACCAGTGATAACCAATTGTGTGATGTCATGGCCTTCAGCCATTTATAAAGTCACTGGCTGGAGTATGCTCAGTGTGATCTAATCAGCCCCCCATAGACACACCAATGGTAATATCAGATATAACTGCAGTAACATGGATGGAGCCATAAGCGCAATAGACTGCAATACCAACATCTGTCTCTAGATGTCGCCACCATAGCCCAGTTTCTCTGTTTTCGCGCCTCAACTAAGCTCCGCCCCGTAGAAATGACGTTGATCACTGGGACGCGCTCAGTTAATCCGGAAGCGGAAGTTCGTCGGCCGGAAGTGGAGGCGCGTGTGGACAAAGAAAGAAGACTCGCTGAGGACTCGTTCCGTTGCTTCCACCACGGGGTCGGTACGGTTATTAGAGTGCGACTGGTACCGGGAATAGAGCGGGTGGGCGGGGGGCAGAGAAGGCACCAATGGGCCGGTTATAGGTCCTGTACCTTACCCACAGACAGATGGGGGTGTGCGGTCTCACGGAGATACCGACTACCTGCTTCATTGCACTGTACTACCGATAGGGACCGGATGGAGCTGCTGGGTGATGGAGCTGCCATATGGATTTACCTGTTCATTATATATTATAAATAGTAATAACCATAATCACCATGTCTATATCCAATGGGCCTAGTAATCCTGTATCACTACCAGTATGGCAACTCCTCTCTGGTTACATATGGATGGGAGCTGCCATATGGATTTACCCGTTCATTATATAGCGAATGTTGTAAATATTACTATAATCACCATGTCTATATCCAATGGGCCTAGTAATCCTGTATCACTACCAGTATGGCAACTCCTCTCTGGTTACATATGGGTGGCAGCTGCCATATGGATCTACCTGGTTATTATACAGGGAATGTTCTAAATAATACTATAATCACCATGTCTATAACCAATGGGCCTAGTAATCCTACATCACTACCAGTATGGCAACGCTTCTCTAGTTACATATGGGTGGGAGCTGCCATATCGATTTACCTGTTCATTATACAGGGAATGTTATAAATATTACTATAATCACCCTGTCTATAACTAGTGGACCTAGTAATCCTACATCACTACCAGTATGGCAACTCCTCTCTAGTTACATATGGGTGGGAGCTGCATATCGATTACCTGTCATTATACGGGAATGTTATAAATAAATTACTATACCACATGTCTATAACAATGGGGCCTAGTAATCCTACATCACTACCAGTATGGCAACTCCTCTCTAGTTACATATGGGTGGGAGCTGCCATATCGATTTACCTGTTCATTATACAGAGAATGTTATAAATATTACTATAATCACCATGTCTATAACCAATGGGCCTAGTAATCCTACATCCCTACCAGTATGGCAACTCCTCTCTAGTTACATATTGGTAGGAGCTACAATATGGATTTACCTGTTTATTATACAGGGAATGTTATAAATATTACTAAAATCACCATGTCTAACAATGTGTAGTATCCGTTATCACTACAAGATGGCAACTCCTCTCTAGTTACAAATGGGTGGGAGCTGCCATATAAGATTTACCTGCTCAATACAGGGAATGTTATAAATATACTATAATACCATGTCTATATCCAATGGGCATAGTAATCTTTATCATAACCAGTATGGCAACTCCTCTCTAGTTTATATGGATGGGAGCTGCCATATGGAATTACCTGCTCATTATACAGTGAATGTTATAAATAATATTACTATAATCGCCATGTCTATATCCAATGGGCCTAGTAGCCTACATCATTCCAGTATGGCAACTCCTCTGTAGATCTGCCATATTGTTTCCCTTCAGACAGTACAGTATGAGGGTATAGATTTTGTATGTACAGAACATTCCTTCTCTGTATATTTATACATATGGGTGGGAGCTGCCATATTGTTTCCCTTAGACAGTACAGTATAAGGATATAGATTATTGTACAGAACATTCCTTCTCTGTATATTTATACATAGGGTGGGAGCTGCCATATTGTTTCCTTAGACAGTACAGTATGAGGGTATAGATTATTGTGAGTACAAGAACATTCCATTTCTGTATATTTATACATATGGGTGGGAGCTGCCATATTGTTTCCCTTAGACAGTACAGTTGAGGGTATAGAATTGTGAGTACAGAACATTCCTTCTCTGTATATTTATACATATGGGTGGGAGCTGCCATATTGTTTCCCTTAGACAGTACAGTATGAGGGTATAGATTATTGTATGTACAGAACATTCCTTCTCTGTATATTTATACATATGGGTGGGAGCTGCCATATTGTTTCCCTTAGACAGTACAGTATAAGGATATAGATTATTGTGAGTACAGAACATTCCTTCTCAGTATATTTATACATATGGGTGGGAGCTGCCATATTGTTTCCCTTAGACAGTACAGTATGAGGGTATAGCTTATTGTGTGTACAGAACATTCCTTCTCTGTATATTTATACATATGGGTGGGAGCTGCCATATTGTTTACCTTAGACAGTACGTATGAGGGTATAGCTTATTGTGTGTACAGAACATTCCTTCTCTGTATATTTATACATATGGGTGGGAGTTGCCATGTGTTCTTAGACAGTACAGTATGAGGGATAGCTTATTTGTGTGTACAGAACATTCCTTCTCTGTGTATTATATTTATACATATGGGTGGGAGCTGCCATATTGTTTCCCTTAGACGTACAGTATGAGGGTATAGCTTATTGTATGTAAAGAACATTCCTTCTGTATATTTATACATATGGGTGGGAGCTGCCATATTGTTTCCCTTAGACAGTACAGTATGAGGGTATAGATTATTGTGTGTACAAAACATTCCTTCTCTGTATATTTATATTATACATATGGGTGGGAGCTGCCATATTGTTTCCCTTAGACAGTACGTATGAGGGTATAGGTTATTGTATGTACAGAACATTCCTTCTCTGTATATTTATACATATGGGTGGGAGCTGCCATATTGTTTCCTTAGACAGTACAGTATGAGGTATAGATTATGTGTGTACAGAACATTCCTTCTCTGTATATTTACACATATGGGTGGGAGCTGCCATATTGTTTCCTTAGACAGTACGTATGAGGATTAGCTTATTGTATGTACAGAAACATTCCTTCTCTGTATATTATACATATGGGTGGGAGCTGCCATATTGTTTCCCTTAGCAGTACAGTATGAGGGTATAGATTATTGTGTTACAGAACATTCCATCTCTTGTATATTAATTTATATATATAGGTGGGAGCTGCCATATTTCCCTTAGACCGTACAGTATGAGGGTATAGATATTGTGTGTACAGAACATTCCTTTCTGTATATTTATACATATGGATGGGAGCTGCCATATTGTTCCACAGTATATGAGGGTATAGCTTATCACAAATAGTTTGTCACTTCACTGGACGTAGAAATTTTGTTCTTGAATGTATGTTGATACACTGGGTAGCACCACTAGACACGTAAGGAAGGCCTCACACTTAGATTATCATCAGGGAAGGCTGTTTGTCCAGGATATGAAGTTAGGTCTGCACACTATAGAAAATATCTTCAAGCTGGGTGCATAGTGGTAGCTGGCACCACAACACAAAACATAATCCAAGGTTCAACCGCACACCAGGCTTGAACAATTATTAGATCAACGTTCGGTGTCTAATTACACCTTTTCAAGATACAATAGGTATACAAGGTATCATTTAGTTATCGGAACGTGTGCAGTGGGACCCATTTGCTTATGCGCGAATCGCAGTGTGTATGTTACGATATGAACTTTCTCATATAAGAGGAATCTCTCCTATTGGATTCTGAGTGATAGTGTCTGCACTCCATGTGCTAAATTTGGGTATTACTAAAATGTAAGGTTTTACATTATGTGCGATTGATATTGTAAAAACATTGCACAGAGCTCTACCAAGACCAGGTTCCAGTTCACTTGTGTCTGAAAGGGAAAGAACTGGTTTTGTAGGGAAAATGCGTGATGACAATACAGAAGTTTTTACGCGTTTTACCGTGTTAGTGCAGCGATAAAAATGTATTGGTGGCCACATGAAATGCATTGCTAGTGATTCGCTTGTTCTAATGGATCGCAAAATTGCAATCAAAAGCACCACGAGAATCGTGCCAGTTTTGCCCAGATTGTTCGTGGATATGAGACTTTGCTCTTTAATGCTAGCTCATAGTGTAGAGGACCATTGGAAGGATCCAAATTGATGAACTGTCGTTAGGTGTTCTAACAGTTAACTTAAAGCGGAACTATACTATTATACTATAATATATTGTTCTTTCTTTTTATGGGGAATCAGTTTTATATTGAATTTCTTCAATAAAAGTTGCATTTTATTCCAATGGTAGGTTTATTCCTTCCTTAAATAATACCAATGGCGATGAAATTAATTCCAGGGAGTTAATTTATTGTATATGGAGTTTCACTATTATATGCTTCAAGTGTGAGTTAGTTAAAAAGCACCTTTAAATTTGGATTGGAACGTGCCGAGGCTGATTAGACATTTGTTAAAACTTTAGTTCAGCTGCAAAAAGGAAATCCTTTGGCATTGTCCCACGAGAGAGACAATCTGTATTATCTGATTGGTTAAAAGGACCTAGGTGATGTATCACATTATATGTAAAAGTAGTAGTTACATGGATACAACACACTGGTGTCTACATACATTGCTAGTGATAAAGGGGTTATATGCTTGATTGTGTGATTAAAGAACCTGGTTTGCAGGTAATTACTTGCATATATGCTGGTATATATCTCTGGGAATGAGAAATGTCTAGAATATCTGTTTCTTCTGTTATTGTTCTGTTCCAGCCATCTGCGCATGGATAGCTTTAGTGAAGCGACTGGGGGTTTATTTAGGTCAATGTGACCTTTTTCTCGCAGTATTGGTGTCCTGGATGTGTCCTACTTATGGTATAATAACCTTGTTGGATGAGAAGTGTAAATTTCAGAATGACAGATTAATTCAATTCTGCAAACTGTAAATCTTTATTTGTTTTTTAAATGCCTCTGGAGTTCAGTGTAACCAGTTCGTCCTACTGTATAGTTAGGTGTGAGGGTTGATCTGTTTAACTAGGATAGGTCTGCTATTAAAATGGGCCCATTAGTGTAATTCCGAGCACATTTTGCCAATGTTATGCTTCCAGAGTGGTCCAACAATCTCATTTTGGAGATGAAGGTAATGGGAAGCTTAGGGAATAGTGACCATGAATAGTGTCATTTAATAGGTTGCAGAAACTAAAGTGCACTGGCTTAACAAAAACTTTTAACTTTAGGAAAGCTAATTTTATGCTTTTAAAGGATCGCTCCTGCTCATAGACTGGGGGGAACTGTTCTAGGAAAGATACTGAGCAGATGTGGACCACTTTTAAAGGGATATTAAACTAGAACATTTCCAAATCGGTACCTTTAGGAAACAAGTGTAAAAAAATTAGGTCCACTCCTGCATGGCTTAATGCTCAGGTAAAAGGGAAATGGAAGGGGCTTTTAAATTTTGAAAGCAGAAGGCACAGAACAGGCTTACAGGGACTTCAAAGTTGTAAAAGAGTGCAAGAAAGCATAAACTAGCTAAAATAGAAATGAAACACGGATTGCCGAACAAAGCAAGTCCAACCCCAAGATGTTTTTTAAGATATAAATGGTAAAAAAATGGGACTGAGTGGAAATAAATTAATGGATGAGGTGGTTGTAGAGGAGAAAAGGCTAATCGCTTTGTAAGTTTTTTTACTCGTTACGACTGGAGATCTTACAGTAGGGATTGAACAATGTGCAGGGAGGAAATGAAGAGTCTTCTCATTGGATAACAGGGATATGGTACGGAATCAATTAGACAAAGTTAATATCAATAAAGCGCCAGGACCAGATGGATTGCATCCTAGGATTTTAAAAGAGCTTAGTTCAGTTCTAGCAAGACCACTGTGTCTCATCTTTTCAGATTCGCTTTTGTCGGGGATGTGCCGCTGGATTGGAAAAAAGCCAATGTAATACCAATATTCAAAAAAGTAGTCGTTCACAGCCTGGTAACTATAGACCTGTAAGCCTAACACATCAGTGGTAGGGAAGTGATGGAAACTTTGTTAAGGGATCATATCCTTGACTTTGTCTCCAGAGATCATCTTATTAGTAGTAGTCAGCATGGATTATGAGATAGATCATGCCAGACAAATTTAATTGGTTTTTATGAAGAAGTGAGTAAGAAGTTAGATTCAGGCACAGCTGTGGATGTGGTATATTTGGATTTTGCAAAAGCCTTTGATACTGTGCACATAGGCGACTAAGTGTAAAACTGAGGGGGTTGGCCTTGAAGAAAACATTGTTCATGGTAGAGAACTGGTTATTGGACCGCAAACAGAGAGTGGTGGTTAATGGAGCTACATCTATGTGGGCTAAAGTTCTAAGGAGTTCCTCAGGGTTCTGTACTGGGGCCGCTTCTGTTTAATCTGTATAAATGACTTAGAAGGGGGCATTGAGAGCAAGGTCTCTGTTTTGCTGATGACACTAAATTATGCAGAGCTTTGGAAACTTCCAATGATGTGCAAGTGTGCAAGCAGAACTAGATAGATTATCAAAATGGGCAGCAGAAGGCAGATGAGATTCAATGTTGTAAATGTAAGGTGATGCATTTGGGATTTAATAATCCCTGTGCCACCTACACCATAAATAACTCTGTGTTAGTGCATCTGAAATGGAAAAAGATTTGGGGGTTCTGGTAGATAACAGAACTAGCTGTAGAAACAATGCCAGAGTAGCAACAGCTAGAGCTAGCAAGATATTGTCTTGTATAAAGAGGGAAGGAATCAAGAGGAAAAATATTATTCTCCCTCTTTACAAGGCAATGGTAAGGCCACATTTGGAATATGCGGTGCAGTTTGGAATCCCTATACAAAAGGGACATCTGGAAATTGAGGCAGTTCAGAGAAGGGCAACTAAATTAATAAGGGAATGGAGGGGCTTGAATATGCAGGCAGATTAGACAAGTTAGGGCGTTTACATTGAGAAGCGGCGGTTGCGTGGGGACATGATAACCTTATAAAAATATATTAATGGCCCATACAGTGAATCTCTGGTGCCATGTTCACTAATAGGTCATATCAGGGACACGTGGACATCCTTAGGTTGGAAGAAAAGAAGTTTCATCTTCAGGTTAGGAAAGGTTTCTTACAGTGAGAACGGTGAAACTGTGGAACTGTCTTCCAGCGGAGGTGGTAATGGCAAATTCACTGATAGCTTTAAAAAGCCTGGATAAGTTTCTAAAACTAAAAAATATTGAGAATTACTGGTATTAATGCATATAGATCTGGTTGGTACTGGGATACTATTATATATTGAGAATACTGGTATTAATGCAATACTGTAGTTCTGGTGGTACAGGGTACTATATAATATTGAGAATTACTGGTATTAATACTATACTGTAGTTCTGGTTGGTACAGGGATACTAATAATTTGAGAATTACTGGTATTAAGCATATACTGTAGTTCTGGTTGGTATGGGGTGATCTATATAATATTGAGAATTACTGGTATTAATGCATATAGATCTGGTTGGTACTGGGATATATAATATTGAGAATTACTGGTATTAATGCATTACTGTAGTTCTGGTTGGTACAGGGATACTATATAATATTGAGAATACTGGTATTAATACATATACTGTAGTTCTGGTTGGTACAGGGATACATATAATATTGAGAATTACTGGTATTAATGCATATACTGTAGTTCTGGTTGGTACAGGGATAATATATAATATTGAGAATTACTGGTATTATACATATACTGTAGTTCTGGTTGGTACAGAGATAGTACTAATAATATGAGAATTACTGGTATTAATACATATACTGTAGTTTGGTTGGTACAGGGATACTATAATATTGAGAATTACTGGTATTAATACATATACTGTAGTTCGGTTGGTACAGGGATATATATAATTTGAGAATACTGGTATTAATACAATATTGTAGTTCTGGTGGTACGGGGATACTATATAATATTGAGAATTTCTGGTATTGATACAGATACTGTAGTTCTGGTTGGTACAGGATACTATATAATATTGAGAATTACTGGTATTATGCATATAGATCTGGTTGATCCAGGGATACTTTCCGATTGCCGTTTGGAGTCAGGAAGGATTTTTTTCCCCCCTTTTTTAGCGTGGGGTTTTTTGCCTTCCTTGGTCAACTGTAGGTAGGTTTAAAAAAAAAAAAAAAAGTGAATAGGTTGGACTTGATGGACGAATGTCTTATTCAACTAATTACTATGTTACTATGTGCATGCGGTTGATCTGTTATTTGAACGCATGCGTGTATGACTGAATGACCCAATAAACAATGGTTAGAGGATCGCAGCACACCTAGTCCTATATATCGCACAGCAACATATTGCATAATCTTGCATGCACTGCTATGCGTGATAGTGGGACCTAGCCCTGTCGTGTTTTAAGTTGTTTTCTAGGCACCAGTGCATGCTGGAATATGGTATGTAGAATGTATGTTACAGTAAAGTAAGTTCCCCTTTTGTAGAGCGTCCTAACTTGTAAACCTTACCCCAACTGATCTATATTCAACACTTTATTACACGGGTTACTAACCACATAGTTAAGGATCATTCTGCCTCATTTGTCAGAGTAAGAGAACTTAAATATCTGGTTACAAATACATGTAATAAACTGGTAAAAATACCACTAAGGTGTTGTACATGGGCATAACTATTGTGTGGTGTGGGCTCGGTTGATCTGGCAGGACGGACCAGATTAGACGCTGGTGGGAGCTGCCACACTAAGATCGTCTGGCGAATCCGTGTTTTTGAACATTTGTTGTGTATGGGGTGCCACTAGCAGCCGGTTACTTAGCAGGGTGTGACTAGTGTGGCCCCCAGCCTTAGAGCCACGGTGGGGAACCTGGCTAGCTCAGTGTTCAAGTCCTGCTTAGTTCACATTGCCCAGGGATTTCCCATTCAGATACTGTGTAACAGGAAGTAAATGTGGAAGCGTCTGGAGGGCTTTTATTCGTGGAAGTTTTTTTATTGAATTCCAATAATTGTATCTAGGATGACCTAGAATAGATGGACAATCGGTACGTCTTTGACATTTCATTCACGGAATGTTTTGTTTGAGGGTGACTGCTTCTTTTATTATCTCTGTGGATTTCACTGTATACGTTCTGTTAAGGGGCTGTGGAGGTTGTCATAGTTTATGATTCATAGGCGTCAGGTCCCGAACAGGAAAATAAATGGTTTCCTTAGAAAAAAGGTGCTTGTGATATTGAACCTTGGTATCCAGATGTTGTTGAAATTACAACTCCCAATATAATTTGTTTCTTCAGCTAAGGCATGTCTTAGTGGTGCCGGGTTCGACATCGCTATGGGATCTTTTATTGGTAGCAGGGAACCTCTGCTGTCTCACTGTGCAGTGTTTACTGTAATCGCTGTGATTGGAGATTTGTTGCCTGTTCATTGAACTTTTCCTTCCCAGAGGCACCGCCCTGATATCTGATGCTTAGTAGGAGGGGGAGTTTACAGGGAATGGAAACCGAAATCTAAAGTCTCTTCTAACCAGGAAATAGCCGAACACAGTCCCTTTACCTCCCCAGGCCCTGATTCCTTCTCTAAGCCCCCCACCACTGGGATTTCTTTGGGTTTTTACCTTCTCTATTTTTCTCCCCGGTTTTGCTCCTTTCGAAGTTTCATCTCATGTTGTGCCAAAACAAACCCCTTCCTCCGTTCAGTAAAGCGGAGGTAAGGCAGTGTGGCAGTTTGTTTGGTTCCTTTACTATTGATCCACCGTCTGTCTGTCTTGTTTGGTGTATTGGGCTACAGATCAGCACAGGGTTACTATAGGGTTGTATAGGCTAGGCCCCACTAGCGTATTTTGCGGTTTTCTGTGAGCGCTGTTCGTTGCGCCAGCGTGTGCCAATGTAAAACTATGTAAGGGGCCCCACTATGTCTGCTGCCCTGTTGTGTGGCTGAAAGAGATTAAAGAGGCAGGGGCCAATGCTGCTTCTACTCTGCCTGGAATCTTGTCAGGTGTGTGGGGTAATTTGACACCTGTAACCTCCCCCTGTCACTTAGTTACATTGGCAATGTAAGGCTTCGTTAACTTGTTAGTGGTAAAGCAAGGTTTGTTGCAATAAAGAATGAACGTCGTGTGCAAGACAAAAAAATGTGGATTTTTTTTGCCATTTAACTGAAAATACGCTGCATACAAATGCACAATAGCGGGAAAACACATTGCAAAACTGCTTTAAATCATGATGCAATGTATGCTTTATTTCGTGCATTTTATAGGTGCCTAATCGACGCCTATCACTGCAACCTTTCTTACTTACCGACGCCAGATCAGCATGACCAATGACTAGTGTGTCTAGCTGGGAAGGTCCATTCAGTGCACTAAAAAGTAGTGCACTGCGATAAATTTGAGCTTTCACTGCGCTAATGCAAACTGGGACATTTGTGCGATCTGGAGTATAATGGTCTAGGGTTGGGGGTTCTACTTGTGTCTAAAGTTTTGGGGCTAGACATGCTCTATAGCGATAAATTTACCTAATTCTAACCAAAGATAGCTTGCCTGTTCATGCTATAAATGTCCCCTGTATAAGAGCTCTATCTAGTGGCAGACCGTGTCAACCTTTCTCAGGCCAGCTCAATCGGTTCTGCCATATCGATTTACCTGTTCATTATACAGGGAATGTTATAAATAATATTACTATAATCACCATGTCTATAACCAATGGGCCTAGTAATCCCTACCAGTATGGCAACTCCTCTCTAGTTACATATTGGTAGGAGCTACAATATGGATTTACCTGTTTATTATACAGGGAATGTTATAAATATTACTAAAATCACCATGTCTAAACAATGTGCCTAGTAATCCTGTATCACTACAAGTATGGCAACTCCTCTCTAGTTACAAATGGGTGGGAGCTGCCATATAGATTTACCTGCTCATTATACAGGGAATGTTATAAATATTATTCCTATAATCACCATGTCTATATCCAATGGGCATAGTAATCCTTTATCATAACCAGTATGGCAACTCCTCTCTAGTTTCATATGGATGGGAGCTGCCATATGGATTTACCTGCTCATTATACAGTGAATGTTATAAATAATATTACTATAATCGCCATGTCTATATCCAATGGGCCTAGTTAGCCTACATCATTACCAGTATGGCAACTCCTCTGTAGATCTGCCATATTGTTTCCCTTAGACAGTACAGTATGAGGGTATAGATTATTGTATGTACAGAACATTCCTTCTCTGTATATTTATACATATGGGTGGGAGCTGCCATATTGTTTCCCTTAGACAGTACAGTATGAGGGTATAGCTTATTGTATGTACAGAACATTCCTTCTCTGTATATTTATACATATGGGTGGGAGCTGCCATATTGTTTCCCTTAGACAGTACAGTAGAGGGGATAGATATTGTGGTGTACAGAACATTCCTTCTCTGTTATATTTAACATATGGGTGGGAGCTGCCATATTGTTTCCTTAGGACAGTACAGTATGAGGATATAGTTTTGTAGTACAGAACATTCCTTCTCTGATATTTATACATTATGGGTGGGAGCTGCCATATTGTTTCCCTTAGACAGTACAGTATGAGGGTATAGATTATTGTGTATACAGAACATTCCATCTCTGTATATTTAAATTTATATATATAGGTGGGAGCTGCCATATTGTTTCCCTTAGACAGTACAGTATGAGGGTATAGATTATTGTGTGTACAGAACATTCCTTCTCTGTATATTTATACATATGGATGGGAGCTGCCATATTGTTTCCCGTACAGTATGAGGGTATAGCTTATCACAAATAGTTTGTCACTTCACTGGACGTAGAAATTTTGTTCTTGAATCGTATGTTGATACACTGGGTCAGACCACTTATGACACCTGAAGGAACGGCCTCACACTTAAGATTATCATCAGGGAAGGCTGTTTGTCCAGGATATGAAGTTAGGTCTGCACACTATAGAAAATATCTTCAAGCTGGGTGCATAGTGGTAGCTGGCACCACAACACAAAACATAATCCAAGGTTCAACCGCACACCAGGCTTGAACAATTATTAGATCAACGTTTCGGTGTCTTAATTACACCTTTCTCAAGATACAATAGGTATACAAGGTATCATTTAGTTATCGGAACGTGTGCAGTGGGACCCATTTGCTTATGCGCAGAATCGCATGTGTGTATGATTACGATATGAACTTTCTCATATAAGAAGGAATCTCCTCCTATTGGATTCTGAGTGATAGTGTCTGCACTCCCATGTGCTAAATTTGGGTATTACTAAAATGTAAGGTTTTACATGTATGTGGCGATTGATATTGTAAAATACATTGCACAGAGCTCTACCAAGACCAGGTTCAGTTCACTTGTGTCTGAAAGGGAAAGAACTGGTTTTGTAGGGAAAATGCGTGATGACAATACAGTAAGTTTTTACGCGTTTTACCGTGTTAGTGCAGCGATAAAAATGTATTGGTGGCCACATTGAAATGCATTGCTATGTGATTCGCTTGTTCTAATGGATCGCAAAATTGCAATCAAAAGCACACGAGAATCGTGCCAGTTTTGCCCAGATTGTTCGTTGGATATGAGACTTTGCTCTTTAATGCTAGCTCATAGTGTAGAGGACCATTGGAAGGATCCTAAATTGAATGAACTGTCGTTAGGTGTTCTAACAGTCTAACATTAAAGCGGAACTATACTATTATACTATACTATATTGTTCTTTCTTTTTATGGGGAATCATGTTTTATATTGAATTTCTTCAATAAAAGTTGCATTTTATTCCAATGGTAGGTTTATTCCTTCCTTAAATAATACCAATGGCGATGAAATTAATTTCCAGGGAGTTAATTTTATTGTATATGGAGTTTCACTATATTATATGCTTCAAGTGTGAGTTAGTTAAAAAGCACCTTTAAATTTGGATTGGAACGTGGCCGAGGCTGATTAGACATTTGTTTAAACTTTCAGTTCAGCTGCAAAAAAGGAAATCCTTTGGCATTGTCCCACGAGAGAGACAATCTGTATTATCTGATTGGTTACAAAGGACCTAGGTGATGTATCACATTATATGTAACAGTAGTAGTTACATGGATACAACACACTGGTGTCTACATCACATATGCTAGTGATAAAGGGGTTAATGCCTTGATTGCTGTGATTAAAGAACCTGGTTTGCAGGTAATTACTTGCATATATGCTGGTATATATCTCTGGGAATGAGAAATGTCTAGAATATCGTTTTTCTCTGTTATTGTATTTCTGTTCCCAGCCATCTGCGCATGGATAGCTTTAGTGAAGCGACTGGGGGTTTATTTAGGTCAATGTGACCTTTTTCTCGCAGTATTGGTGTCCTGGATGTGTCCTACTTATGGTATAATAACCTTGTTGGATGAGAAGATGTAATATTTCAGATATGACAGATTAATTCAATTCTGCAAACTGTAAATCTTTATTTGTTTTTAAATGCCTCTGGAGTTCAGATTGTAACCAGTTCTGTCCTACTGTATAGTTAGGTTGTGAGGAGTTGATCTGTTTAACTAGGATAGGTCTGCTATTAAAATGGGCCCATTAGTGTAATTCCGAGCACATTTTGCCAATGTTATGCTTCCAGAGTGGTCCAACAATCTCATTTTGGAGATGAAGGTAATGGGAAGCTTAGGGAATAGTGACCATGATATAGTGTCATTTAATATAGGTTGCAGAAAACTAAAGTGCACTGGCTTAACAAAAACTTTTAACTTTAGGAAAGCTAATTTTATGCTTTTAAAGGAATCGCTCCTGCTCATAGACTGGGGGGAACTGTTTCTAGGTAAAGATACTGAGCAGATGTGGACCACTTTTAAAGGGATATTAAACTAGAACATTTCCAAATCGGTACCTTTAGGAAACAAGTGTAAAAAAATTAGGTCCACTCCTGCATGGCTTAATGCTCAGGTAAAAAGGGAAATGGAAAAAAAGAAAAGGGCTTTTAAAATTTTGAAAGCAGAAGGCACAGAACAGGCTTACAGGGACTTCAAAAGTTGTAATAAAGAGTGCAAGAAAGCAATTAAACTAGCTAAAATAGAAAATGAAACACGGATGCCGAACAAAGCAAGTCCAACCCCAAGATGTTTTTTAAGTATATAAATGGTAAAAAATGAGGACTGAGAATGTGGGACCATTAAATAATGGAGCTGAGGTGGTTGTAGAGGATGCCGAAAGGCTAATCTGCTAAACCGTTTTTTTACATCGGTTTTCTGTTGAGAATCCTTACAGTAGGGATTGTAACAATGTGCAGGGAGGAAATGAAGAGTCTTCTCATTGGATAACAGAGGATATGGTACGGAATCAATTAGACAAAGTTAATATCAATAAAGCCCAGGACCAGATGGATTGCATCCTAGGATTTTAAAGAGCTTAGTTCAGTTCTAGCAAGACCACTGTGTCTCATCTTTTCAGATTCGCTTTTGTCTGGGGATGTGCCGCTGGATTGGAAAAAAGCCAATGTAATACCAATATTCAAAAAAGGTAGTCGTTCACCCTGGTAACTATAGACCTGTAAGCCTAACATCAGTGGTAGGGAAGGTGATGGAAACTTTGTTAAGGGATCATATCCTTACTTTGTCTCCAGAGATCATCTTATTAGTATAGTCAGCATGGATTATGAGAAATAGATCATGCCAGACAAATTTAATTGGTTTTTATGAAGAAGTGAGTAAGAAGTTAGATTCAGGCACAGCTGTGGATGTGGTATATTTGGATTTTGCAAAAGCCTTTGATACTGTGCCACATAGGCGACTAATGTATAAACTGAGGACGTTGGCCTTGAAGAAAACATTTGTTCATGGATAGAGAACTGGTTATTGGACCGCAAACAGAGAGTGGTGGTTAATGGAGCTACATCTATGTGGGCTAAAGTTCTAAGAGGAGTTCTCAGGGTTCTGTACTGGGGCCGCTTCTGTTTAATCTGTTTATAAATGACTTAGAAGGGGGCATTGAGAGCAAGGTCTCTGTGTTTGCTGATGACACTAAATTATGCAGAGCTTTGGAAACTTCCAATGATGTGCAAGTGCTGCAAGCAGACCTAGATAGATTATCAAAATGGGAGCAGAATGGCAGATGAGATTCAATGTTGATAAATGTAAGGTGATGCATTTGGATTTAATAATCCCTGTCCACCTACACCATAAATAACTCTGTGTTAAGTGCATCTGAAATGGAAAAAGATTTGGGGTTCTGGTAGATAACAGACTTAGCTGTAGCAAACAATGCCAGGTAGCAACAGCTAGAGCTAGCAAGATATTGTCTTGTATAAAGAGGGAAATGGATCAAGAGAGAAAATATTATTCCCTCTTTACAAGGCACTGGTAAGGCCACATTTGGAATATGCGGTGCAGTTTTGGAATCCCATATACAAAAGGGACATCTTGGAAATTGAGGCAGTTCAGAGAAGGGCACTAAATTAATAAGGGAATGGAGGGGCTTGAATATGCAGGCAGATTAGACAAGTTAGGGCTGTTTACATTGGAGAAGCGCGGTTGCGTGGGGACATGATAACCTTACACAATATATTAATGGCCCATACAGTGAACTCTCTGGTGCATTGTTCACTAATAGGTCATATCAGAGGACACGTGGACATCCTTTAAGGTTGGAAGAAAAGAAGTTTCATCTTCAGGTTAGGAAAGGTTTCTTTACAGTGAGAACGGTGAAACTGTGGAACTGTCTTCCAGCGGAGGTGGTAATGGCAAATTCACTGAATAGCTTTAAAAAAGGCCTGATAAGTTCTAAAACTAAAAAATATTGAGAATTACTGGTATTAATGCATATAGATCTGGGTTGGTACTGGATACTATATAATATTGAGAATTACTGGTATTAATGCATATACTGTAGTTCTGGTTTGTACAGGGATACATAATAATATTGAGATACTGGTATTAATACATATACTGTAGTTCTGGTTGGTACAGGGATACTATATAATATTGAGAATACTGGTATTAATGCATATACTGTAGTTCTGGTTGGTAATGGGATACTATATAATATTGAGAATTACTGGTATTAATGCATATAGATCTGGTTGGTACTGGGTACTATATATTTGAGAATTACTGGTATTAATGCATATACTGTGTTCTGGTTGGTACAGGGATACTATATATTTGAGAATTACTGGTATTAATACATAACTGTAGTTCTGGTTGGTACAGGATACTATATAATATTGAGAATTACTGGTATTAATGCATATACTGTAGTTTCTGGTTGGTACAGGGATACTATATAATATTGAGAATTACTGGTATTAATACATATACTGAGTTCTGGTTGGTACAGGAGTACTATATAATATTGAGAATTACTGGTATAATACATATACTGTAGTTCTGGTTGGTACAGGATACTATATAGTTCATTGAAGATTACTGGTATTAATACATATACTGTAGTTCTGGTTGGTACGGGGATACTATATAATATTGAGAATTTCTGGTATTGGTTGGTACAGGGATACTATATAATATTGAGAATTACTGGTATTAATGCATATAGATCTGGTTGATCCAGGGATACTTTCCGATTGCCGTTTGGAGTCAGGAAGGATTTTTTTCCCCCCTTTTTTAGCTGGGGTTTTTTGCCTTCCTCTGGATCAACTGTTAGGTAGGTTTAAAAAAAAAAAAAAAAGTGAATAGGTTGGACTTGATGGACGAATGTCTTTATTCAACCTTAATTACTATGTTACTATGTGCACTGCGGTCTGATCTGTTATTTGAACGCATGCGTGTATGACTTTGAATGTATCCCAATAACATAGATGGTTAGAGGATCGCAGCACACCTAGTACCTATATCACGCACAGCAACATATTGCATAAATCTTGCATGCACTGCTATGCGTGATAGTGGGACCTAGCCCTTCGTGTGGTTTAAGTTGTTTTCTAGGCACCAGTGCATGCTGGAATATGGTATTGTAGAATGTTATGTTACAGTAAAGTAAGTTCCCCTTTTGTAGAGCGTCCTAACTTGTAAACCTTACCCCAACTGATCTATATTCAACACTTTATTACACGGGTTACTAACCACATAGTTAAGGATCATTCCTGCCTTCATTTTGTCAGAGTAAGAGAACTTAAATATCTGGTTACAAATACATGTAATAAACTGGTAAAAATACCACTAAGGTGTTGTACATGGGCATAACTATTGTGTGGTGTGGCGCTCGTTGATCTGGCAGGACGGACCAGATTAGACGCTGGTGGGAGCTGCCACACCTAAGATCGTCTGGCGAATCCGTTTGTTTTTGAACATTTGTTGTGTATGGGGTGCCACTAGCAGCCGGTTACTTAGCAGGGTGTGACTAGTGTGGCCCCCAGCCTTAGAGCCACGGTGGGCAACCTGGCTAGCTCAGTGATTCAAGTCCTGCTTTAGTTCACATTGCCCAGGGATTTTCCCATTCAGATACTGTGTAACAGGAAGTAAATGTGGAAGCGTCTGGAGGGCTTTTTATCGTGGAAGTTTTTTTATTGAATTCCAATAATTGTATCTCTAGGGATGACCTAGAATAGATGGACAATCGGTACGTCTTTGACATTTCATTCACGGAATGTTTTGTTTGAGGGTGACTGCTTCTTTTATTATCTCTGTGGATTTCACTGTATACGTTCTGTTAAGGGGCTGTGGAGGTCTGTCATGTATTATGATTCCATAGGCGTCAGGTCCCGAACAGGAAAATAAATGGTTTCCTTAGAAAAAAGGTGCTTGTGATATTGAACCTTGGTACTCCAGATGTTGTTGAAATTACAACTCCCAATATAATTTGTTTCTTCAGCTAAGGCATGTCTTAGTGGTGCCAGGGTTCGACATCGCTATGGGATCTTTTATTGGTAGCAGGGAACCTCTGCTGTCTCACTGTGCATGGTTTACTGTTAATCGCTGTGATTGGAGATTTGTTTGCCTGTTCATTGAACTTTTCCTTCCCAGAGTCACCGCCCCTGATATCTGATGCTTAGTAAGGAGGGGGAGTTTACAGGGAATGGAAACCGAAATCTAAAGTCTCTTCTAACCAGGAAATAGCCGAACACAGTCCCTTTACCTCCCCAGGCCCTGATTCCCTTTCTCTAAGCCCCCCACCCACTGGGATTTCTTTGGGTTTTTACCTTCTCTATTTTTCTCCCCGGTTTGCTCCTCTTCGAAGTTTCATCTCATGTTGTGCCAAAACAAACCCCTTCCTCCGTTCAGTAAAGCGAAGGTAAGGCCAGTGTGGCAGTTTGTTTGGTTCCTTTACTATTGATCACCTCCGTCCTGTCTGTGTTTGGTGTATTGTGGCTACAGATCAGCACAGGGTTACTATAGGGTTGTATAGGCTAGGCCCCACTAGCGTATTTTCTGCGCGTTTCTGTGAGCGCTGTTCGTTGCGCCAGCGTGTGCAAATGTAAAACTATGTAAGGGGCCCCACTATGTCTGCTGCCCTGTTGTGTGGCTGAAAGAGATTTAAAGAGGCAGGGGCCAATGCTGCTTCTACTCTGCCTGGAATCTTGTCAGGTGTGTGGGGTAATTTGTTACACCTGTAACCTCCCCCTGTCACTTAGTTACATTGGCAATGTAAGGCTTCGTTAACTTGTTAGTGGTAAAGCAAGGTTTGTTGCAATAAAGAATGAACGTCCGTGTGCAAGACAAAAAAATGTGGATTTTTTTTGCCATTTAAGCTGAAAATACGCTGCATACAAATGCACAATAGCGTGAAAACACATTGCAAAACTGCTTTAAATCATGATGCAATGTATTGCTTTATTTCGTGCATTTTATAGGGTCGCCTAATCGACGCCTATCACTGCAACCTTTCTACTTACCGACGCCAGATCAGCATGACCAATGACTAGTGTGTCTAGCTGGGAAGGTCCATTCAGTGCACTAAAAAGTAGTGCACTGCGATAAATTTGAGCTTTCACTGCGCTAATGCAAACTGGGACATTGTGCTGATCTGGAGTATAATGGTTCTAGGGTTGGGGGTTCTACTTGTGTCTAAAGTTTTGGGGCTAGACATGCTCTATAGCGATAAATTTACCTTAATTCTAACCAAAGATAGCTTGCCTTGTTCATGCTATAAATGTCCCCTGTATAAAGAGCTCTATCTAGTGGCAAGACCGTGTCAACCTTTCTCAGGCCAAGCTCAATAGGTTAAGGTTGAAATAAATGTACCCTTAAATTCCCCCTCCAACCATGATTGCTTGTGGTAATTGCCTGTGTAGGTGTCCTGTGTTGCCGTGAAAGGGGTTTGTTGACTTTTTATTCTCCTTTTGGCAGGGTGTTTCACAGAGCTCCATCAACAGCAGCTCCAAACACGGAATGCAGTTGTTCCAGTAATGAACAGAAAATATAATTGGGGATCTTCTAACTCAATGTATGAAAATTGGAACTATTTCCAAGGTCCTAATTCTTCCTCTTTCACTTACCCTTTCCCCCAACAGGAACGTCCGCAAGACCGCTTCCGCATACTACAGAGAGAATTCCTCCAGGGAAACGCTTCGCAAGCTCCTTTACCCCCCAACGCATGGTCCTCTTATCGCACACCGCAGAGAGACTTCTCGCCAAACAAATTTCCACAAACTCGTCCTCCCTTATTAACTCCTCCTCCTTCGCATTTTCATAACCGGTCTTCTCCGGGAAATATAAACCACTTGTCGCAGTCTTTCCAATCATTGTCGCTATCGCATAAACATATAGAGAATTCGCTATTAAGTTTCTTCAACAGTTTAGACAGTGGTGAGACAACAACAGCAAAACACTTGGTCAAACGTTTCCACCTAGAAAAGAAAGTAATCAACCATTATTTGTATCGACTCGAGAAAAGGGGCATTTTGTGCAAGAATCAGGAAACCCCTCCGCAGTGGAAAAAAAATAACCAACATCTTCCCCAGGCAGCGGGCAGTGAGAGCAGTTACTACAGAGACTCTTCTCAAACAGGAGAGTCCTCCACCTCTGATTTAGAAGATACCAACGTCCCAGAAATGGCCGAGAACACGGAGAAAGTCTGTGAATTTCTGTTCAGCGCTCCAGCATCGACCGCGTTTAACATCCGCAAGAATGTCCGAATCTCCAAGGTCAATGAAATCAATCAGATTCTGAACACGTTAGAAAAGCAAGGCGAGGTCTGCAAGCAGAGCAATAACCCTGTGAAATGGACTCTCACGGAGAAGAAGCGCGAGAGGATGGTCATTAAAAAAAGGGCACTTGAGATCCAGGAGTCTGAGGCAGAGATGGAAAAATCTGTTGGCTTTCAGGTACCGGAACAGATTTTAGAGAAGGAAATAGAGAACGGACAGCAGCCTTTGTGCACAGGTGATAACAGCAGCATGCAGCTTGTACGAGGGCAAGAACCAGCAGTTGGGGGTAATAAAGCAGGTGAGAATGTGGAGAATGTGCCCACTTCTAATGAACCTCCAGCCAAGCGAGCAAAGGGGATGGAACCAGACGAGTTTGAAAACGGAAAATGGGTTCTTGACGACATTCCTGAATCCATGAACACCATGAACCAGAACGAGGTTGGCAGTTTAGAAGACGAGACAAAGAAGGAATTCACACAAGCGTACGAGCCGGTCAAAGAGTTTACCCGATTGGAGAAGCTGCAAGCGTGCTCGGAAAAGAACCCAGTCAGTGGTCTTCTGGAATTCTGCCACTACTCCTCCCAGCATTGCGATTTCATTCTCCTGGACCAGAGTGGACCTTCCCATGACCCCAGGTATGGTGAATTCTGGTGTCTATCCTACTCTGGACCTTCAATTACTCTAAAAGTAAAAGCCTAGTCTGAATTGAGTTTTGAGTACTTAATATTTGTGACCCCCCCTCTGCTTCTCCCCATTTCCCATTAGGCTTTGCGGTACCTCTTCTCCTAACTCTCGCCCTCTTGTGCTTCTCTTCCCACTTTGCAAAGGTTTAAAATACAAGCTGTAATCGCGGGCCGTCGTTTCCCAGTCGCCGAAGCGAGCAGCAAAAAGACCGCCAAGAAAGACGCGGCGGCTCTGGCTCTTCGCATCCTCTTGCGTGAAGAGCAGGGGGGAACGGAACAAGAGGTCCTTGTGGAAAGCTCCCAAAATACAGAAGTACTCGAAGAGGTACGGTGGTGCATTTAAAGGGGAAGTTCAGTGCAAATGCATATGCTTTTCAGAAAAAAAGAGCAGTATTTTTCCATCCCAATGACCTTAATCTGCCCATCCAGCATTGTGTCTGTGTATAAATAAATGCAACCGAAATACTGACTTCCTGTTTGCAGGACCCCTAATAGAGACCGTTATGGTCTTGCCCTTGACCCAGCGCCTGGGTTGATTCAGTTGCTCAGTAGAGATCTGAGCATGTGTGACCCATCCAACAGCCAATCAGTAGAAATTACTGTTAGGAACATTCCAAGGAAGTGGTGCATCCTGGGAAAGAAGGAAATTTAGAACCTGAAATGTCAGCTCACTAATGTCAACAGCAGGGAACAGCAAAGGGAATGAAATCCACTGATTTTGCAAAATGTGAGAGAATATGTAGAATAACTAAGAAGACATCACACAAACTAACAATGTAACAAATATCGATCATTTGCACTGAACTGTCCCTTTAAAAACAGTTGGAAATGTGAAGTTGTTTTCAGGGTGTCCGGCAGGTTGATTGTATTTTGTTGTTTATTGGTGGTGAAAACGATCATTTGGATTCACCCACTGTCCTGCCAGTGTATTTTCTTGTCTATATGGATTCACATTCTTGTTTTGTAGAAGGCACCAGCTCCACCATCTTACACATGCAGCAAAAACCCCATCAGCGTTCTAATGGAACACGGACAGAAATCTGGGAACATGTGCGAGTTTGTCCTGGTGTCTCAGGAAGGTCCCCCCCATGATCCTAAGTAAGTTTCTCCTTTTACTGTAGGAGAGGAAACCGCTGTCTTATTGCCTAACATTCACCATCATCTCCTGTTGGTCGTCTCAATGCCATGCATTTTACATCTACCAGGTTCACGTATTATGTGAAGATCGGAAGCCAGTCCTTTCCGTGTGTTGTCGCCAACAGCAAGAAAATGGCCAAGCAGTTGGCTGCCGAAGCTGCTGTGAGACAGGTCCTAGGTGACGGCGCGTTATTGCCGGAGAAGGTAAAACTTGCTGGCTTCAATGCCTGTTCTGTCATGTTAAAGGGCATGTCCAAAAAACGTGTCCGTTACATGCCCCCAATTCCAACTGATATAGTCAGCATGTTAGAGTAATTTGTCTCCTCCCTCAATGCTGTAACTGCCTCCTCTGCTGCACATGCTCAAGCTTAGAAAAAGCTCACTGAGCAATGGGAGGCGGTGGATACCTTTGCCAGAACTGAATAGAACTTACGTTTCTGGTTACAAATGCATGTAATTAAACTGGGGAAATAGCAGTTGGGGTTGTGGGCAGGTAACTGATAAGTCTCCTGCTTTTTATTTTATGGGCAGACACGCCCTTTTATTTTTAACCTCTAAACCCAATTCGGTTTTGTCCTGTACCCTTCCCGTGTTAAAGGCTTTTAATTCCTTCTCCATTTTCAGCTTGATCCAGGTTGCAATGTCCACCCCACGGAGTATCCTGCTGTCCCGGAGCTGTCGGTAGAAGATCTCAAAATGGCTAAGACCTCAAGCGTTGGAGATTTAATTAAATATCTAAATGCCAACCCAGTGAGCGGCCTTTTGGAATACGCACGTGCCAAAGGGTTTGCTGCGGAGTTCAAGATGGTCAACCAGACCGGACCCCCCCATGACCCCAAGTAGGTTTACTGCAGTTCGGTTTTTTATTGGTTAAAATTTATCCATAACTGGTTTCTCCTGATACTCTGAACTTGAGGACCTAATATTCCAATACAATGTGAAAAGCAGAGAATGCCATCGTTAGACACACAACCTGTTTATAGAAGTCAGTTGGCCTTGGACCAACTGTGGTCTCCAAACAAGTTGATTTTAAATGAAAAACCAGGTTCCTACCTTTAAAACGAGCCATCAACCTTCTCTCTACGTGCTGTAAAGCCCAAGATATGTGCACAATTCAGAGCAGAAAGTTAAGGGGTGGGAGACATCCAGATGACATTCCAGAGGCTGCTCCTACACAAGGGGTCCTGTAAGGGGAGGGGTTCTTGAGTGGGAGGGGCCATGGGGCCCACTAGTGGGAGGAGGAGACACCGGGAAGAGGGATTGACGCTTGGTTTCAGAACAGGAAGTGCAGGGGATCTGGTGATGCTGCTATCCTAGCTCTGGGTACTTTTGTAGTGGTGGGGTTAAAGTGTCCCAGTGTTACTATCTGGGGTCTTGTCTGTAACTGCAGTCAGTGAACTCCGTCTCCTGTTTGCAGGTTTGTCTTTCAAGCAAAGGTCGGGGGTCGCTGGTTTCCTGCCGTAAGTGCTTCAAACAAGAAACAAGCAAAGGCAGAAGCTGCTGATGCTGCATTAAGGGTTTTGATTGGTGAAGCAGAGAAGGTGGCGCGGGAAGGTGATGTCATCACTGAGGTATGTAATGCTAAAGGGGACAAAAATAATACGCCCTTTGCTCTAACGTTAAAGAGTTTTTTTGTTTAAAGGGTATCCAGTGGTTTAAACCACTTTTTGCTATTCACATTTATTGAAGAACAGGAGGTAAAGGAGCAGTGTCTTACCCTCCTATTCTTCAATTAAACATTCAGGAGGCAGGAGTTAAGAAACTTACCCGATCTCTCGCTCCTCTGCCAGGTCCCGACGGATTCTGTATGCTATGAGCATAGACTACGAAGCAAAACTTTGCCACCAATTAAGTGATAAAAATAGCAGTTGGCTTTTTGGTAAATAAATGACAGGGGACCAAATCTTGTTTTAAGGGTGGTCGGGCCCTTTAAGTGCAGCCTAGTGTCTATTTAAAGGTCTTCATCTAACCTTACCACCCCAAACATAATAGAAATCCTTCTAGAAGGGCTAAATGTCACCAGCAGGCCCGTTCATTCAGTCTTTGATCTTACATCCTGTATCTTTTTCTGCAGCTCCCGGTAAGTGGAAGTACTTTCCACGATCAGATCGCTATGCTTAGTCACCACAAATTCAACAGCCTCACCGCAAGGATTCAGAACAGCCTGTTGGGGCGAAAGATTCTGGCTGCGATTATCATGAAGAAAAGCAGTGATGATTTGGGCACTGTGGTCAGCCTTGGGACTGGTAGGTTATCGCCGCTCTCTTCCCTGGGTGTAATTTTCTGTGACTGTCCTCTCCTAAATCCGGCTATTATTCTCCCACTAGGAAATCGTTGTGTAAAGGGGGAAGAGTTGAGCTTGCGGGGAGAGACGGTCAATGACTGCCACGCGGAGATCATATCCCGTCGAGGATTTATAAGGTGACCGCATGCTATAGCAGTGCAGGGGTTTTTATTTCTATAAGGGTGGTCAATGAAGTATTTAATGAAAACGGTTATAAAGCCACATGGGGTAAGTAAATAGTTACTCTTGCTTTTAAAGGAATAGTTCACTCCCAAGGTGAAGGAGCCAATCATATACAAGGTAAGTATAGCTCCTTAACCTCCTGGGCTTCAATCAATACATTAAAGAATTCACTTTCAGAGTCAACTATTCCTTTAAAAGTGTCCCCCTAGTCACAAAGTCGAAAGATAGGAGTATTGTAGTAAATTATTTAAATTTCTATTATAAGTTCATCAATCAGGTTTATAAGGGATAATGCACCCCATACAGTGTAACATAAGGATATTATGTCACCGAGGAGTTACCTGACCATATAAATACATGGCAGGGAAATGGGGGGGTGTTCATATCTTTGTTATAAATGGGTGCATTGTTTTTTCTAATACATATGGTTTATACATTTATTTTTTTTTGTCCGAAGGCTGTGTATGGTTAGGACTTCCGTACCATTACATTGCTGTAATTTTGAAGTAGCTAAGTAGAAGAAACCAGGATTAATCCTCTAACCCAGTAATGGTTTAAACTTTGCAAGCAGACAGAACACATGTTTTTACAATGAGTAAACTATCACAGAGTTATAATCATTTTAAGAAGTTATTTAAGAATATTAGCAGAAAATATTCCGCTCCCATTATAACTTGAGCCTCTTGTGTATTTTAATATCTTGAGACACAATATGTATATCTTATGAATATCCACCATAATGCTGGTAAAAAAATAAGTGTTCATAGACATGAATGTATTGATTTGTTTTATTCCGTGTGTTTTATAATACATGACCGGTCATTTTGTTATAATATACTGTATAGTAAACGTGATATATATTGTGTTTTATAATATCAGACTAGTCATTTTATTATAATATACTGTATAGTGAGACATACTGTATGTTTTATAATACGTCTAGTCATTTTGTTATAATATACTGTAAAGTAATACATATGATAGATACTGTATGTTTTATAATAACTGACTAGTCATGTTATTATAATCTGAAGTAATTCTTATAGTAATAAATTTGTAATAATATTCTAGTAATAAATTTGTAATATTCTTCCGATTCTCCATTTTAAGATCAGTTTCAGTATTTGAACTGTACGGGTGGTACATGGTAAAAGCAGTAAATTAAATCTAATGTACCCCTTAGGCTAGGTACAAGCATATATCGGTCTGTCGTCCTGAAATATCGCTGGTGTTTTTACAGGTTATGTGAATTGGACATGGTAAATCACGGTTTCCTACGGACTGCACAATCAGTCACTGCCTACTGAACGTAACTTAACTTTTTCAAACCAGGAAGTTCTAGTGCGATAGGAAAATTATTCGCCCATTGTCTGTAATTTAATTCCGTCGGCGCCTGATGACTTCATGATGTTCTTGACCAGCTTTTCCCAATTACTGTCCGATCTAATCTTTCCAATGCCGTTTAATAGGTTCCTGTACAGCCAACTGATGAAATATAACCCAGACTTCCCAGATGAGAGTATCTTTGAAGAAGCGGACGGTGACCTGTTAAGAGTTCGGCCTAATGTGACTTTCCATCTCTATATAAGGTTAATGGGAATAATAACTTTTCTTAAATGTTCAGCTTAATTCAGTTGACACCATAGTACCGATCATTCATTGCAGCTAAAACTTAAATTGCCTGAATGGCCCTAGAGTCTGATTTATTTTGTTGTTGTTCCTGTAGTACCGCTCCCTGTGGAGATGGGGCGCTGTTTGACAAGTCCTGTAGTGACCAACCCTGCACAGGTGAAGACAAAAAGCATTTCCCTATTTTTGAAAACGTGAAACAGGGCAAACTGCGAACTAAAGTGGAGAATGGTGAGTGTGTCCTCCATGTTTTCTGTTGCGTAGAAGTTCCAAGCTTGGGTGGTTTTGTACTGAAATGTGATGTAAGAGTTGTACTTCTCTAACTCCATTTTACCCTACACAGGAGAAGGGACAATTCCTGTTGAGTCCAGCGATATTCTCCCCACCTGGGACGGCATTCAACATGGGGAGAGGCTTCGAACTATGTCTTGCAGCGATAAAATCCTGCGCTGGAATGTACTGGGCCTTCAGGGGGGCCTCCTAACACATTTTATTGAGCCTGTGTACCTCAGCTCCCTCACACTGGGTAAGGATCCTTGTTGGTGCCAACCAGACCGTGTTGGGCAATAGGTAATCTTACATTCACTGCATCTTGCTTGTCAACTGGATTAGCACAGGCACGTTTGCACCCATAGGGCCATCTCTTAGTTTATTAAAGGACAACTACACTGTAAAAATAATCCAGCTGTAGAAATAAACAGAACATAGGGTTATTTATATTTTATGTAGGTTGGTTTAGTGGCATTTTATGGAAGAGTTCACTAAATATAGGTTATAGAAAGCCAAGGGCAGCAGTGTTAGTGAAAAAAAACACATTGCCCCTTTGCAAAGTTAAATTCATGTACTCATGTGCTGCCTTAATCCTGTCTCTGTCAGTGACTCTGTTTAACCATGGTGTCAGATCTGTGTGCAGCACTTCCCCCTCCCCTCTGTTACTTCCTCCATCTCTCAGCTCCGGCTAACCGACAAGCTTATCATGTGCAGTAGGAGTTAAAAGTTCAACATCCTGTAAAACACACCCACGCACAGTGGCCAATAGAAAGCAAGCTGTCCTGGAGACACGGAAGAAGGAGATCAGTACAGTTTACGATCTCTCACTTTGTGACTCATCATCAATCAGTGAAAGCTATTAAGAAGTGGGGTCAAATGCAGCCTTATATCTACCATCAAAGCTACCTCTCTTCCCCCTGCTAATGCTGTTATCTCTATGTTTATTACAGAGCAGGGAGGGGGGATCAAGTCACAGGGATTTGATTGACAGTCCAAGTAGGAGTAGAGGAATGCAAGCACGTATTCTTAACTAGTGTATCTCAGGACAGAGAGGGAATCTGAACAAAGTGAAGACACTGGGGGTTGTGGGGAATTATAGAACACATGGAAAGAGGGGGGAAAAAGTTCATTTTCCCACTATAGATGCCCTTTAAAAGTTGACCTAACCCCATGGAGCCTCTGCTAGTTCTCTGGTTTACCATATGGTGTAAAACTCAAAAGGTTGGGGGGACAATGAATCCTTTGGTCTGCAGAATAAACATTGCCTTTCTGAATGGGGCAGACACCACTAGCAGCAGTGGACTATGGAAGAGAGTCGAATGGTTTATAAAGCATTAACTGCTAGAAATGAATGATTTCCCCATTCTCCTGTATATTATGTCCAACAGCAGATCATTATTTTAATTCTTGCTCTCCCTTAGGTTACCTGTTTAGTAAAGGGCACCTTGCGCGTGCCATCTGCTGCCGGATGTCAAGGGACGGAGACGGTTTCCAGCGCCAACTACCAGAACTTTACATTGTTAACCATCCAGAGGTATTTGCTGTTTGTTTTTTCCCCACGATGCACTTGGTCTTTTGATTGAGAAACTAGCCCGTTATAAAAACGGGCGCCAGATCTCGTAGGTTTAGCATTTTATTATATAGTATAAATGGTATGTAAACTAATGGATGTTTATCAGTGTCCGTTGACAGATGTGAGTTTAATGAAGTAAATGTGAAAAACAAATCGTTTAAAGGGACAGTAGCTCCATCTGCTGGGCACAGTAAAGAATTGTCTGTTTTATCTCTTATTAAAGGACAATTATACTCACCTTTTCCCCGATCCACTGCAGCATAGTACCCAGGGTGAGGACCTAAAATCGCTAAGTCCTCACCCTGGGTACTTTCCCTAACTCCTGCACTACTTACCGCAAATCTGCTTCGCTGATCGCTCCATTCCTCCGCTCTTCCTGCTTCAGTGACAGTCGCGAGGCAGCCAATTGGAAGACACGCCTCCTTGCAGAGCGTATCTTCCTATTGGCTGCCTCGCGATCTCTCACTGAAGCAGGAAGAGCGGAGGAATGGAGCGATCAGCGAAGCAGATTTGCGGTAAGTAGTGCAGGAGTTAGGGAAAGTACCCAGGGTGAGGACTTAGCGATTTTAGGTCCTCACCCTGGGTACTATGCAGCTATGGAGGAAGAGGAGCGAGGGTGAGGTGAGTATAGTTGTCCTTTAAGCCAAGAAGGGCACATTTAAAGCTTTATCCTTCCCTATAGGTTGGTCGGGTCAGCGTATACGATTCCACGCGACAGACAGGAAAGACCAAGGAATCGAGTGTAAACTGGTGCTCGGCAGATGAAGAAGTTGAGGTGTTGGACGGAACAAAAGGAAAAGTTGAAGGGTAAGTATTAGTTTATTCTTTATCTTATGCAGAATGACTAACCCAGTCTAATTCCCGGTTACCCTGCTTCCTATAGGGTCCTTAAAGCGCATATATACTTTAAAGTTTTTTAAAATTGTCATGGGAAACTATAATTCTATCACTGTACCATTTACGTGTCGACCTGTCCCCCGTTTCTTTCGATATCCGGTCCGTCAATCAAGTGCCTCCTTATCATAAACTCTACTGCTGTGTGCAGTTTTACTGGAATGGTGACAGTGCTAATAGTGATTACTGAGCATGCTTGCCCTCACAGAGAGTCATGTCCGGTGGAAGGAGGAGTTGGTTAAAAGAGGAGAGTTGGAATACTTAATCAAAACTATTACTTGATTAAAGTCATGCAGCAACACACACACACTATTTACTTATATTTATTTTTTGATTACGTTAGATGGTCTTTAGGTGAATGCCACCTGCTCTGCCAAGGTCCCTTTCATTTCCTTCTCCTCTTGTTACATTTCAGAGCTAAACTCGACATCTCCCGTGTGTCCAAACTGCACATGTTCACGCTGTTCCAGGAGCTGTGCTTCTTGCGTGGACGCACCGACCTCTTGACGTTCTCCTCCTACACCGATGTAAAAGTGGCAGCTTCCAGTTACCAGACTGCTAAAGGACAGTTCTTCAAAGCTCTGCATGACATGGGTTACGGCAACTGGATCAGCAAACCACAGGAGGAGAAATGTTTCTCGCTCTCGGTTTAACATTTCCTGCTGAGGCTTTTTACTTTTTTTTTTTTTCTTTTTTTCTTTTTGTAAAGGAATGTTACCAGATCTGCACTGAGTGTCTTTGTAAATGGTTCTCTCAGTCAAAATCCTTGGTTCTGATTCGCCTCTTTGTTTTAACAAATCACGAAGCAGATTGGAAATAGACACAGAGTTATGCCAGGACCAGTCATCCAACCAGCAGACTCCTGTCGTTTATTAGAATTCATCAAATAACGAACCATTTATTTTATTTTTTAATTCCAAATTTTTTTATTTTTTTTTTCCCCTCCCTCTGCTGTTAACTTTCAGATACGAGAATGGAATGTAGAACTCGGAAGTATTTTTTATTTAAAGTCAATTCCTCTCTAGTGAAGGATCGGTTAACACTCCTCGTAGAAGAGAAAATGGGGTCAGCTTTAGCAGGGTAGAACGCCGGTGACCTGAACAGGACTTTATTCCAGTTTCTTGTGTTAAACATTAAAGGTTATGTGGCTTTACGTTCTTATGGCAGGGTTGGGGGTCCAGTCCTATTAGACCATCCATATTTGATTCAATTTGTCTGCTTAATGGAATTTGTCGCTGATACCAAAATCAGAGACTTGTCTTTATAGGATAAATTCCAAGATCTTTGCTTTCTCGTTTTGATCGCTGGTCTCACAATGTGTTTGTTTTAATACTGTACGGCCCTGCCCTTTACACTGAGTTGCTGGAAAGTATTTTGACGAATCGCCGCGTTACCGATCCAACTGAAGCTCCCCCTGGTTTTATTTCTGTGTTTTTAAGTTCCCCCTTCCTACCGATATTTTTCAGGTTTGCATTCTGCAGTTGTGTGATTTAGTCCAATGCGCGCTGGTGCATGCCTGATCGCTACCGAGTTTCCTGTAAATGCAGACTTTGTTTAGAGATGTTTGTCTGTGGGGTGGGGGTGGGGAGGGAAGCGCCATGTCCTCCCAACGTAGCATTAGGCATTTTAACAGATTTCTTTCAGGATTTTTAACATTCCATATTAAAATGTTTGGAAGTTCATGTGTGGTCTTCATTTTTGTCAATTCACTATCTGATGTTTTTATTTTTTGGAGGGGGTTGGGTTGTTTGCAGGTTGAAAATATATACGTGATGGGGCCAGATACCTTGTGGAATGCAGTGACAAAATACCGGTTCTTATGACAAATGAGTAATAGTATTTAAAGATACTAGGCCCGTACAGTATTATAAATCTGGGTTTATTTTAAGGGGGGATACTTTATCTTCTAGTATGTCTCGTAGTTGGCAGTTTTAGTGCATCTGACAGCTCTTAAAGAGTTACTCTGGTCTCCAATTTAAAATGGCTCTCGCATGCCTTAAGTTATAGGCTTGTTAATTTACACTCGGGATAAATGAGGAAGTGTTTAAAGGGCATGTCCACCCCCAAAACTAAAATTTAACTCCTTACTGGCCACATTAAGTAGTTTAAAACAAGCCTTACCTTACATTTCTCCTGCTGTGCCCCTCCGAAGTCCAGGAAACTGCTGTGTAGGAGCAGTGTGTGACTGAGTCTGCCTCAACCTCGTCAAGGTTTGAGGCATGCTCAGTGCAGCCCCCCCCCCCCCCCCCTCTTCCTCTCTCTGCCTCCCCCTAACATTAAACCCTTTGGGTATGCGGTAGGGCATGCTCCCCCAGCCCCAAAAGCATTAATATAATTGTTAGAAAGTCCCTGATCTTTACTTACCTATACTATATAAGTTTGGATAGACTGCAGCTAGATGCATGATCCTGGAATGATTTGAAAGGTAGCAATGTTTTTTTTTTTTTTATAAAGGACACTTGTATGGAGATCAGTTTACCCTTAAACTATGACCCATCTATAACACATGTGCCTAATGAAAGAAGAGGGGATAGGTTCGTGGGTACGTGTATATATCCAGACGCGTCCAAAAGGTCCGTGCACACCCGAGTTTGCAGCGGTGTTTTATTAACAGGTGACGTTTTGATTTCAAAATGGCACCTTCTTCAGACATAACCATAAAGTGCAAACAGTCAGGGTTATTCAATAAAAGTTCTTATTTAAAATGGTGCTTATTTTGCCCCAACCAATCAGATGTTAGCTTTCAAATGTTAAATAAGATCTGATTGGTTGGGGCAAATTTAGCACCATTTTAAAGGATAAGAACTTTTATTGAATCTCCCTGAGTGTTCCTTAAATAGAGAGATATATGTATAATCACTCAGTATCGGAGGATTTTTAGCATTGTATTTACTTTTTGCCACTAGATGGCTGTATTTGGTTTCCACATCATTTTGACACCGAAACGTCACGTGTTAATAAAACAGTGGTTTTTTTGGACTCATCTGTGCTGAGATCAGGTTCACTTCATTATCCTCTCCTTGCAGCTCTGCATCATGTTTAACTTGAAGAGAGGGAATATAATAAAACTGCCATGCTGCTCTGTATTTCTATTCGACATGATGCAGGCTGCATTGGTTTCAGAGTAACCAATACTGTGTATGCCACTAAAATAATTCTCCTGTTTCGTTACTTAACGGGCCTTTTCCTTTCTATGGGCTCTTCCAGTAAAATAATGTTTCTAGGTGATAGTCTTGGATGGTTCGGAGTGGCGCTGTTCTGTCTCTTCCAAAGGAGAAAATGTGCCTACTGGCCAAAGTGTTGAATTGTGGTAGTGCAACCTGCCAAATGTAATTAACCCTTTATAGGTCACAATATTTGGCACATTTACGATAGTTTCCAAGAAAGACACACACTGCTTTGTTTAATTGCAAATTTATTTTATCTATATATATATATATATTTGTATAATTTACCACTGATAACAGTGAATAGTCCTGATTAGCTCAGGGGATAACACACTAGCATTCTGTCTATATAGAAAGAGTATAAAATAGCTCGCACGGTTAAGGTTAATCTTTTATAAAATATAAAAAAATACGGCGGAGGAAGATACACGTGTAGTAGAATGAATGTAATGGAAACATACGGAGACTTGGAACTTTGCTACAAGCCCCTTTATGGACGAGGCAAGGAGTCTAATATTTCACTGTAAACGTCAGCTGGACAGTTCAGTTTGCCAGATGTCTCCCACCAGACAGAAAATGTTTGGGGCGTGCGCAGGCCTGTGGGTTCTTATACGTTTGTAAAATACCTCTACTTGGGGCTTATTCAAAAACCTGCAATCTGATTGTATAGGGGATTGGTGAGCTACGATCCTGATTGCACATTAACAAACGCGATCATATACGATTGCGGCAACAGTCGTTAAAGGTTTGGTATCACAGAATGGCGATACCGCCCCTATAATTTATCGCTTTTTAAATATTAAAGGTATTATTTAAGGATGTGTAGTTTTATTTAAGGAGAGCTATACTTATTTGGTGATGGGTATCCTTATTTAGATACTGTTATCCATATTTAGGTAGCAATATTCTTATGTAAAGACTTTTGTCCTTATTTAAAGGGTCACTATGCTTACTCAAACAACTTTACATTATCTGATACTATTTGAGAGAAGTAAAATGGTGGTACTTACGTATTTATCTTTGCTTGCTTGTTATTAATGTTTAGTGGGTGCTCCTAATTGCCCCCACCTCCCTTACTGACTACTTGTAGTGTCTGCGACACTTATACATTCTGCATAGCCTCACTGTAGATACTGCTCTGCTAACATATCTAACCTTCCTTCTTTATTCTGCTAAATCTCCTAGTTGTTGGAGATGGAGTGCTGGCAGCCAGACAAAGATCCCAGTAAGAGGTCAGGGATGGGGAACATATTATAATTTCTGCTTCTGGAGTGACAGGCCTTTCCCTGTAAATGCTGTGATTTCAAATGATGATTTCTCAGAAGCTACAGCTCTGATTTATCTCAAATTATCTTAAATTCATTATTTAAGTAATGGTATCCATATTTAGGGGCTGGTATCCATATTTAAGTAATGGTATTGATAATTTAGGCATTTTTATCCATTTATAGTGAATGGTATCCTTATTTAGGCATTTTGATTTAAGGGAGTGAGTTGGGTTGTAACATCTGGTAGTGCTATTTAGCCACAGCCTGTTGGGTAAGAGTTGTCAATAAGATTAAAATGGTATGGCAGCTCCCACTTTATCACTGTTTGTTTGTTTGTTTTTATTAATGAAATGTTGTAAAACTATCAACTCCCTGCCAATGACACAAGATGAAAGAAAGGTCCATGGGTCTGCCGGGTGGTCAGGGCATGGGATTTAGTCTGTCTATTGCTGCCCCAGGTTGGGCACCCCTGTGTTATATTATTAGCTTTCTGCTAATAATAGGGGAGAATCAGTTCTGCCTGGATAAACTTGGTGCCTGTAGTGGCAGACGCTGAACACCAGGGGAGCTACAGTCTACAGGACTTTGCCCTCAAAGGGCCACTAACTGTCAGTCACAGCTGAATTATGGCTAATGTGCAACATTTGAACCTACAATCATTTTTACGTAGTAACCAGGCAATGCAAATGGCATTTACAACAGATTTCACCTCTGTTCTTTAAAAATAAATAAATTACATTTCCCAGGGTTCTGATCCATTGTTCAGGTGCAATGTTTTCTCTAGTGCCATCATATGGTTAATAAATGACCAAAGTATCATTTGCCTTATAAAGCGGTTCCTATCTATTACTACAGCAAGTTCCCTCCACTCATGGACAAAGGACTGTATTTATAAAGACGCGGTGTCGATATCGGAAAATTCCAATACTCTGGGTCATTGTAAACGTAGCTCATAATCGTTCATAATTGCGTTCATTGGTACAATACCATGAAGTAGCAAAATACCACAATAGCATTGCATGGGCGATCGGTAAAAGCTTTATAAAGATGACTCTCGGAAGGAAATTTATAAAATATCGTTTTTGTAAAATATTGATAGTTACTACTCGTTTTAGGACAACACCGGCGGTAAACTACACCGACGTTATCGTAAAATTCCAAGAGCTAACCATTATTTTATTATAATGACCTTTTATAAATTTCACCATTGGTGGTTCAAGTGAGCATGCCTGGTTCTGTGGTATAGGAAGGGAGGAGGGGCTATAAAGTGGAGGGTTTGCTGTGGAAATCACTGTGAAAGGCAAGTGATACATTGTTGGAATCGGCACTGTCTGTACGATAATTGGGGTTACCAGGTTATCAAGTCTAGACTTTTCATTACAAAAATAAATCTGAATTCAGTAAGGCTGGGTACACGATACAATGATCATGATATATGATCGATATTACTATACCCAAAAAAGAAAAATGATAGTGTGGGTGCAAGATCGCAAGATGTCATCCTCTGTTTACCCAGCCCACGTGTTGGGAGGGCTCATGTGTGTCTATTTATTGGATATAGATCACTCTGGACTCCTGTCAATAATCTGGTAATTTCATCTACAGGAACGGATGGACAGTTCAGAGGAATTATTATTAATAAACACTGTGGTCTCATTGCACATTATGGAGTGGGGACCACAGATCCTTTCTTAGCAGTAACACATTATCAGTTTGTGAGTACGATTACCTTGTACTCACATAGTTAGAAACACAACCAATAAAATATACCATACTCTATGGGGACTGGTACACCTGTATAAATACCATACCTTATAGGGACTGATACACCTATATAAAAGATACATACCCTATAGGGACAAGTAAACCTATATAAATACCATACCCCATATGGAATGGTACACCTATATAAAAGATACATACCCTATAGGGACTGGTAGACCTATATAAATACCACACCCCATCGGGACTGGTAGACTTTTATAAATACCATACCCTATAGGGACCGGTAGACTTTTATAAATACCATACCCTAGGACTGGTACACCTATATTAAAATGAATGTACCCTATAGGAACTGATACATCTAAATAAATACCATTCCGTATAAGGACTGGTATATCTTTATACAAGATGCCAACCCCTATATGGGCGTGTACACCTACTATATATAAAAAATACCATACACTATCGGGCATGGTACACCTATATAAAGATACAACACCATATAGGGACTGGTATATCTATATAAAAGATGCTATACCCTATAGGGACTGTTAGACCTATATCAATACCATACCCTATAGGGACTGGTACACCTATATATAAAATATACCGTAACCTATAGGCGCTGGCACACCTAAATAAAAGATACCATACCTTATAAGGACTGTTATATCTACATTAAAGATACCATACCCTTTATTGAATAGTGCGCCAATATAAAAAAAATGACATACTCTATAGGGACGGTTTTATCTATATAGACTTTGCTATTACCTATAGGGACTATTATATCTATATAAATGATAAAAACCATAGTCTACAAAAACTGGCCCACCGATTTAAAACATACCATACACTATAGAGTATAGTATTATTTATACAGATATTAAGACTGGTACACCTATATAAATGCCATAACCTATAAGGACTGGTACAACGATATTAAATATACCACACCCTATTGGGACTGGTACACCAATATATAAATACCATAACTTATAGGGACTGGTACACCTATATGAAGTATACCATACCCTAAAGGGACTGGTACACCTATAAATATATACCATAACCTATATGGACTGGAACACCTATACGAAATTTACCATATCCTATCGGGACTGGCACACCTATATATAAATACCATAACTTAGATGGACTGGAACACCTATATAAAATATACCATACCCCAACGGGACTGGTACACCTGTATAAAGATACCACACCTTATAGGGACTGGTACACCTATATAAAGATACTAAATCCTATAGGGACTGGTACATCGCTCAAAAATATACCATACCCTATAGGGACTGGTACACCTATATAAAGATTCCACACCTTATAGGGGCTGGTACACCTATATAAAGATACCACACCTTATAGGGACTGGTACACCTATATAAAGATTACCAACCTTATAGGGACTGGTACACCTATATAAAGATACTAAATCCTATAGGGACTGGTACACCTATATAAAGATAACTTTATGATCGGTTTACCGATCGCTAAAAATAGGGCCCGCGGTCTGATAAAAATGTAATAACACTGATGTCTAGACTGTAATTTCTTAACATTCTTTAACTTGCTGAAAGACTCTTGGAGGACACAATATAATATCCTACAGCTCCTCCCCCATTTTATATATATATATATATTATATATATATATATATATATATCCTACAGCTCCTCCCCCATTATATATATATATATATATATATATATATATATCCTACAGCTCCTCCCCCATTATATTAATATCCTACAATTCCTCCCACATATATATATATATCCTAAACCTCCACTCCCATTATATATATATATTCCTACAACTCTCCCCTATTATATATATATATCCTACAACTCCTCCCCCATTAATATATATCCTACAACTCCTCCCCCTTATTATATATATCCTACAACTCCTCCTCCCCCATTATATATATATCCTACAACTCCTCCCCCATTATATATATATTTATATCCTACAACTCCTCCCCCATTAATATATATATATATGTCCTACAGCTCCTCCCACATATATATATATCCTACAACTCCTCCCCTATTTTATATATATATATATATATATATATATATATCCTATACCACATGCCTCCCCCAGTTATTATATATTATCCTACAACTCCTTCCCCCCCATTTATATATTTCTAAATCATATCCTACAACTCCTTCCCCTAACACCTCCTCCCCCCATTATATATATATCCTACAACTCCTTCCCCATTATATATATATCCTACTCCTTCATTAATTATAAATCTAAACTCCTCCCCCATTATATATATATATATAATGTAATATCCTACACTACACTCCTTACCTCATTATATATATATATATATATATATACATCCTACAACTCCTCCCCCATTATATATATATATATATATCCTACAACTCCTCCCCCATTATATATATATTACTCCTCAATCCCCATATTTATTCATACCTAAACTTCCTCCCCCATTATATATATATATAGGGGTCAAAACTCCTCCCCCATATATAATATTAATCTCCTACAACTCCCCTTTACCTTTACCTCATCCTCCCTCATATATATATATACTATATATATATGTATATATTGTCCTACAGCTCCTCCCACCATATATCTATATATATATATATTATATATATATATATACCTAAATCCATCATTAATCATCATACTAATATAAATCAAAATTATATATATATCTATATTATAATTCCTACAACTCCTCGCCCATTCATAGATATATATAATATATATATATCTATATGATATATATATATCCTACAAGGACCTCCTCCCCCATTATATATATATATCCTACAACTCCCCCCCATTATATATATATCCTACAACTCCTCCCCCATTATATATATATCCTACAACTCCTCCCCCATTATATATATATATATATCCTACAACTCCTCCCCCATTATATATATATATATCCTAAAACTCCTCCCCCATTATATATATATATCCTACAACTCCGTCCCCAATTATATATATATATATTATATAATATATATATAATATCCTACAAACTCCTCCCCCCATATATATATATTCCTACAACCCTCCCCCATTCTATATATTATATATATATAATCCTACCACATCCTCCCCCAATTATATAATATATATCCTACAACTTACTCTCCCCCTTATTATATATCCCTACAACTCCTTCCCCATTATATATATATATCCTACAACTCCTCCCCCGTTATATATATCCTACAACTCCTCCCCGATTATATATATATTTATATCCTACAATTCCTCCCCCATTATATATATATATCCTACAGCTCCTCCCCCTTATATATATATATATATATATATCCAACTCCTCCCCCATTATATATCTCCTACAACTCCTCCCCATTATATATATATATCCTACAACTCCTCCCCATTATATATATATATATAAAACCTACCCCTATAGTGTATTTCTATTGGAGGAACTGTAATATTATAGCTTTATAATCTTACAGTTCCAGGAGGAGAAAGAAAGCAGAAGCCACAAAGGGGTAGGTTATAATAAATAATGCACCCCAAACTGTAAATATTATAATATCCTTATAATTTACAGTTGGGGGTGCATACATACAATCGCCCATACAATACCATTGTGGTAGTCTAGTTGCTTATGGCCATGGTTGTACTTTTACAATAACAATATGAATGTGGCCCTCAGAATTCTAAGGAACTGATCCTCTTGACAATACTGATAGAACTTGGCAAAGCGGAGCTACATGGCAGCTCCCACCCAAAGCAGGAAATGTTCTGTACTAGGTGTTTGTATTCCTTCAATATTAATTATAAATAATTACCCCTCCAGATTACTGGCCCCAGCCTCTGGGGTACGTGGAAGAGAGACGCTGTGCATCATGGGTATACTGCTTGGACATTACATTGACAGTAATTCCCAGGATGTTACTTGGGGGATTATGGGAATTATCCGTACTCCAAAAAAAAGTAGTGCAGGGAGGAATGGACAGGAGGTCGGATCTTAATTTTTTTATAACACAGTAACAGTCTTACCCTCTTAAACTGATCTTCAATATATACAATCTGCATTTCATTGCAGACCTGAGTGACTATAAACTGGGGGAAATCTCGCCCCACCAGGTAGGGCAGATTGGAGGCCCTGGATAGATGGGGCAGGATTTTCAAGGCCAACTAACCCTGGCTGCAGATTGTCGCGTTTTACGAATAGAATTTTGGATTTCCCTCCCACTATACAAAACTGGTTAATTAGCTAAACTGAAAAGGGTTTTTAATCCTTTATTGACAGCAGGGGGCAGAAGTTACACAGTGTTTTTTATTACGATTCGCTTTTCTACGCCCTTCCCACGCGCACTCTATGTGCTGGCACCGTCCATTATTATGGGACCCGGCAACAGAAACTGCATTGTCTGTGTTTGCTGGGACACAGAATACTGCAACAATATATTAAAGGGGACGTAAAGTCAAACCTTAAGTTCATTCCTCTAAACAACTGTAATAATAAAACGTTTACATTTTTTTCATTAGCTCTAAAAGACTATAGGTAATAAGCTTATCTGAGCATGCTTTTTGACTTTAGTTCCCCTTTAAACCCTCACACAACCACTTTGACCAGTTAGTGTTAGTGTCACGTTTTTATCACTTTGCCTAAACGTCCCTTTTGTGGGAAACCTGTTTATTGTATCACAAGTAAAGCACACTCGTATTAGTATGCAGGCACTTTAAAAACCTTAGAAATCTTAAAGGAACACTATATTTGTGCCGTAACTGACAGCCCTCCTCTTCATTAACATATGCTTACCGATGTCATAGGCAGTGTCAGTGACACTGACTATGGGAGGAGCCATAGCTACTACATAAGTATATTGATTTCTGCTTTCAAACTGTATTTGGCTAAATGGAATTGAAAGTGCCGGAACCCTGGACATCTTGTGAGTAAACACAGAGAGTCAAATGCTAAAAAGGAGCAAGGAGTATTACCAAAAGAACGACTATGGGTGGTCTTATTCCGCGCAGGCTATTCCGACAGTGAATTGGGAGGCCGTTCCTCATTTTGCAGCCACAGACATTGACATGTCCCACAGTGAGAGGCGTCCTAGATTAGCTGAGATTAAATGATGGTTTGACCAAGCCAAGTTGACACTCCTATATATTCCTAGTAAGACGAACACCATCCCCAGCTTGTGACTTTTTCCCTTTCACCCAGTCAACAGCTGCTTGAACTGGTGTGTGGTGTTGGAAATGAGGCTGAACTGATTCCCATGGGGCTGTCGGATAAAGGGGTCTGTGGCGTGCCCATGGTTGCGCCGAGCCCTCGAGTTTCTAGGATGATGGAGAGAAGGTTCTGTTGCTGCTGCTTTAGTGCATCTACAATCAGGACTGGGATTGTGTTAAACGTGGAGGTGATCTGGTCCAGCTTGGTCTCCAGGCTTCCGATCTGCTTCTCGAGATCCTCGCTACGGTCATTCAGCTCCGTAATGAGGTCATACATAACACTTTGCATCTGCGGGACCGATAGAAAAAGATGTGAGACATGAGACAATAGTGGTGGGCTAGTTGACTATGCCGAAATATCGGACCATGTGCACTCCCATTCTATAAAAGGAAGGGAGAGCCAGAGCTGGACGGGAAACATTTAAAGCTATTTACTCTTTAATGGGGAACAAGTGCCCCTTTATGCTTTTGACTCTAGGATCTAGCTGCAGTCTACCCACACTTACAGCAGTATAATTGATGGTGCTTACACAGTAAGCTGTGACATCACCAGCAAGCCCCTGGCCTGAGCATGCCCACTGCTGGGACAGGGCCGCATCAGCTGCATCAAAAGCCCCGCCCCAAAAACTTCTTAAACTTTTTTAAAGCTAGCGACAAGCCTGGAAATATTTTTCTCTCCCTAAGGTGTCCATAGTAGAGGAAAGCACAGAAATTGATTGCAAGTCTGTAACTATCTTCAGAAAAGATTGATTTTTTTGGGGAATGGGGCTTTATAACACATGCCTGTCACAGAGACACAGAGAAAGTGCAGAGTACTAGACCACAGTAAAATGATAAATTGGGGAGTCTTCAGGGGTTTAGGGAATATCTATTCCATGCAATTATTTTAATTTAGCTGGTATTTAAATTCTTAAAATAAGTTTCATTTTGTCATGTGGCAATTATAACTGATGACATCACTAAGCACAGTTTATAAAAACATATAATATACAAGAGTTATAAATATCATGCAAAATATATGTAAACATTAGCTTATCTGTTTATGTTGCTGTCCTTACCTTGGAGAGGTCCACTAAGGTGTTCGCCTGATCACTTAACTTTCTCTGCTCCATCTTAACACTCCTCAGTCTGCAAGAAAGGGACAAATTGATGGTGAGCCATAATATATTGGATAATGTACCCCCTACTGTACATTATATATCTGATAATGTATCCCCTACTGTACATTATATATCTGATAATGTACCTACTGTAAATTATAAGGATATTAGAAGTCACTGAGGAATTCTGTGTCTATATAAAGGTACAAGGACACAGACTGCGTTATACAGGGAACTTTGGGTACCACTCATGTATTATAAGGGATAATGTATCCCCCTACTGTAAATTATAAGGATATTAGAAGTCACTGAGGAGTTCTGTGTCTATATAAAGGTACAAGGACAAAGACTGAGTTATACAGGGAACTCGGGGTACCACTCATGTATTATAAGGGATAATGTATCCCCTACTGTAAATTATAAGGATATTAGAAGTCACTGAGGAGTTCTGTGTCCATATAAAGGTACAAGGACACAGACTCCGTTATACAGGGAACTCTGAGTACCACACATGTATTATAATGGATAATGTATCTCCTACTGTAAATTATAAGGATATTAGAAGTCACTGAGGAGTTCTGTGTCTATATAAAGGTACAAGGACACAGACTGAGTTATACAGGGAACTCTGGGTGTATTATAAGGGATAAGTGTATCCCCCTACTGTAAATTATAAGGATATTAGAAGTCACTGAGGAGTTCTGTGTCTATATAAAGGTCACAGACTGAGTTATACAGGGAACTCTGGGTACCACTCATGTATTATAATGGATAATGTATCCCCTACTGTAAATTATAATGATATTAGAAGTCACTGAGGAGTTCTTTGTCTATACAAAGGTACAAGGACACAGACCGAGTTATACAGGGAACTCTGGGTACCACTCATGTATTATAAGGGATAATGTATCCCCTACTGTAAACTATAAGGATATTAGAAGTCACTGAGGAGTTCTGTGTCTATATAAAGGTACAAGGACACAGACTGAGTTATACAGGGAACTCTGGGTACCGCTCATGTATTATAAGGGATAATGTATCCCCTACTGTAAATTATATGGACACAGAACTCCTCAGTGACTTCTAATATCCTTATAATTTACAGTAGGATCCATATCCCTTATAATCATGAGTGTACCCAGAGTTCCCTGTATGACACTCAGTCGTGTCCTTGTACCTTTATATGAAACAGAACTCCTCAGTGACTCTAATATTCCTTATAAATTTACGTAGGGTATACATTTCCCGTTATACATTATTGGTACCCCAGTCCCTGTATAAACGCATCTGTGTCGCTTGTACTTTTATCTGGACAACACGACCTCCTCAGTGACTTCTAATAATCCTTATAAATTTACAGTACGGGTAATACATTATCCCTTATACATACATGAGTGGTACCCAGAGTTCCCTGTATAACTCAGTAATGTGTCCTTGTACCTTTATATGGCACCTAACTCCTCAGTGACTTCTAATATCCTTATAATTTACAGTAGGGGATACATTATCCCTTATAATACATGAGTGGTAATGCAGAGTTTCCCTATATACTCAGTCTGTGTCTTGTACCTTTATGGGCACATAACTCCTCAGTGACTTCTATATCCCTTATAATTTACGTAGGGAGGATACCTTATCCCTTATTACATGAGCGGTACCCAAGTTCCCTGTATAAACTCAGTCGTGTCCTTGTCCTTTATCTAGACACAGAACTCCTCTGTGACTCTAATATCCTTATATTTACGTAGGGATACATTATCCCTATATAATACATGAGTGGTACCCAGAGTTTCCCTGTATACTCGTCTGTGTCCTTGTACTTTGTATAGACAAAGAACCTCCTCAGTGACTTCTAATATCATTATATTTACAGTAGGGGATCATTATCCATTATAATACATGAGTGGTACCCAGAGTTCCCTGTATACTCGGTCTGTGTCCTTGTACCTTTATATAGACACAGAACTCCTCAGTGACATTCTAATATCCTCATAATTTACAGTAGGGATACATTATCCATTATAATACATGGTGGTACTCCAGAGTTCCCTGTATAACGTAGTCTGTGTCCTTGTAACCTTTTATAGACACAGAACTCCTCAGTGACTTCTCAATATCCTTATAATTTACAAGTAGGGGATACATATCCCTTATAATACATGAGTGGTACCCCGAGTTCCCTGTATAACTCAGTCTGTGTCCTTGCACCTTTATATAGACACAGAACGCCTCAGTGACTTCTAATATCCTTATAATTTACAGTAGGGGATACATTATCCCTTATAATACATGAGTGGGTACCCAGTTCCCTGTATAAACTCAGTCTTGTCCTTGTACCTTATATAGACACAGACCTCCTCAGTGACTTCTAATATCCTTATAATTTTACAGTAGGGATACTTATCCCTTATAATACGATGTGTACCCAAGTTCCCTGTATAACGCAGTCTGTGTCCTTGTACCTTTATATAGACACAGAATTCCTCAGTGACTTCTAATACCTTATAATTTACAGTAGGTACATTTCGATATATATATGTACAGTAGTGGATACATTACCAGATATATAATGTACAGTGGGGTCATTACCATATATTATGGCTCACCATCAATTGTCCCTTTCTTGCAGACTGAGGAGTGTCTTAAGATGAGCAGAGAAAGTTTAAAGTGATCAAGGCGAACACCTTATTGGACCTCTTCCAGGTAAAGACACAACTAAACAGTAAGGCTAATGTTTAACATATATTTTGCAATGATATTTATAACTCTTGTATATTATAAGTTTTTATAAACTGTGCTTAGTGATGTCATCAGTTATAGTCCACATGACAAAATGAACTTATTTTAAGATTTTTAATATCCAGCTAATTAAAATAATGCATGGAAAGATATTCCTAAACCCGCAGACTCCCCAATTTATCATTTTACACTGTGGTTAGTACTCTGCAACTTCTCGTGTCTCTTTGACATGCATGTGTTAGATAGCCCATTCCCCAAAAAAATCAATCTTTTCTGAAGATAGTTACAGACTTGCAATCAATTTTCTGTTCCTTCCTCTACTATGGGACCTTAGGGAGAGAAATATATTGCCAGGCTTGTCGCTAGCTTTAAAAAAGTTTAAAAGAAGTTTTTTTGGGGGCGGTGCTTTTTGATGCAGCGGATTGCGGCCGCCTGTCCCACGCCATGGGCATGCTCAGAGCCAGGGCTTGCTGTGATGTCACAGATTACTGTGAGCACCATCAATTTATGCTTAATTGTGGTAGACTGCAGTCTAACCTAGAGTAAAAGCATAAAGGGGGCACTGTTTCCCCATTATAAGAGTAAATAAGCTTAAATGTTTCCCGTCCACTCTGCTCTCCCTTCCTTTTATAAATGGGGAGTGCACATCTCCGATATTTCGGCATAGTCACTAGCCCCCCACTATTGTCCTCATGTCTCACATCTTTTCTATCGGTCCCGCAGATGCAAGTGTTATGTAGACCTCATTACGGAGCTGAATGACCGTAGCGAGGAATCTCGAGAAGCATATCGTAAGCCTGGAGACCAAGCTGGACCAGATCACCCTCCACGTTTAACCACATTCCCAGTCCGATTGTAGATGCCTAAAGCGCAGCAACAGACCTTCTCTCCTCATCTAGAAACTCGAGGGCTCGCGCAACCATGGGGGGCACGACCACATACCCCTTTATCCGACGCCCCATGGATCAGTTGGCTCAGTTCCCTTCAATTTCCAACAACCACACCCATTCAAGCAGCTTGTTGACTGGGTAAAAAGGAAAAGTCACAAAGCTGGGTATGGTGTTCTCTTACTATGAATATATAGGAGTGCCACTGGACTTGGTCCAAACCTCAATTTAATCTCTCAGTAATCTAGGACGGCCTTCTCACTGTGGGACATGTCAATTCTGTGGCTGCAAAATGAGGACGGCCCTCCCAATTCACTGGCGGAATAGCCTGCGCGGAACTAGACCACCCATAGTCGTTCTTGTTGGGTAATACTCCTTGCGCCTTTTTAGCATTTTACTCGTGTTTTACTCACAAGATGTCCGGGTTCCTGGCACCTTTCAATTCATTTAGACCAAATACAGTTTGAAGCAGAATCAATATACTAATATGTAAGTAGCTCATGCTTCCCCCTAGTCCGTGTCACGCAACTGCCATGACATTCGTAAGGCAATATTTAAGGAAGAGGAGGGCTTGCATTACGGCAGCAAATATAGTGTTTCCTTTACGATTTCCTAAGGTTTAAAGTGCCTGGCATACTAATCCGAGTGTGCCTTTACTTGTGATACAATCACAGTTTTCCCACAAAGGACGTTTAGGCAAGTGATAAAAACGTGACACTAACACTAACGGTCAAAGTGGTTGTGGAGTTTGAAAGGGAACTAAAGTCAAAAGCATGCTCGATAAGCTTATTACCTATAGTCTTGTTTAGAGCTAATGAAAAAATGTAAACGTTTTATTATTACAGTTGTTTAGAAGGAATGAACTTAAGGTTTGACTTTAACTTCCCCTTTAATAATTGTTGCGTATTCTGTGTCCTCAGCAAAAACACAGACAATGGCAGTTTCTGTTGCCGGGTCCCATACTACAGGACGCGTGCCCAGCACATAGAGTGCGCGTTGGGAAGGGCGTTAGAAAGCGATCTTATCGAATAAACACTGTGACTTCTGCCCCCTGCTGTCAATAAGGATTAAAAACTCCTTTTCAGTTTAGCTATTAACCATTTTTGTATAGTGTGAGGGAAATCCAAATTCTATTCGTAAACGCGACAATCTGAGCCAGGGTTAGTTGGCCTTGAAAATCCGCCCCATCTATCCAGGCCTCCAATCTGCCTACCCTGGTGGGGCGAGATTTCCCCCCAGTTTATAGTCCTTCAGGTCTGGCAATGAATGCGATGTATAATTGAAGAATCAGTTGAAGAGGTAAAGACTGTTACTCTGTGTTATCAAAAAATTAGATCCGACCTCCTGTCCTTCTCCCCCCTACTTTTTTTTTGGAGTACGGATAATTCCCATAATCCCCAAGTAACATCCTGGCGATACTGTCAAGTAATGTCCAAGCAGTTATACCATGATGACAGCTTCCTCTCCCAACGTACCCCGAGGCTGGGTCCAGGATACTGGAGGGTAATTAATTTATCATTAATCTCTGAAGGATACAAACACCTATTTACAAACATTTCTGGCTTTGGTGGGACTGCCATGTAGCTCCGCTTTGGCCAAGTTCCTATCAGTTATTGTCAAGAGATCAGTTCCTTAAATTCTGAGGGCCCCATTCATATTGTTTATGTAAAAGTACAACCATGGCCAAAGCACTAGACTACCACAATGGTAATTGTATGGGCGATTGTATGTTATGCCACCCCAACTGTAAATTATAAGGATATTATAATATTTACAGTTTGGGGTGCATTTATTTATTATACCTACCCCTTTGTGGCTTCTGCTTCTTTCTCCTCCTGGAACTGTAAGATTATAAGCTAAATATTACAGTTCCTCCAATAGAAATACACTATCGGGGTAGTTTTATATATATAATATATAATGGTGGATTGTTTGTAGGATATATATATCAATTGGGGAGGAGTTGTAGGAGCCATACTATCATGGGGGAGGGTTGGCTATATCATACTCTATCTCTATTCTCAAGGGGGCAGGCTGTGCTATATATCATCATCTCATGCGGGGAGGCTTGTCAGGATCATCCAAGTCTCTTTCGGGGAGGAGTTGTAGGTTCTATATAACGGTGGAAGGAGATTTGTAGGATATATCTATAACCAGGGGGGGTTGTAGGATATATATATTTGGGCGCGGCGTGTGGCTCATCATCTCTATGGGCGGGGTTGTCAGTGCTACTATCTATCTCTAAGGGTACGGCGGAGTCTGTCGCATTCTCTCTCTCTCTACTCTATCTCTTCCTGGGGGCGCAGTTGTAGGTCTCTCATCTCTCCTGGGGGCAGGCGTTGTCGCCCTCTCTCTCCTCTCTCCTCGTACTCTCGTCTCTCTCTTCCTGGGCAGCGTGCTCTCTTCCGGGGCGCTTTTCTGCTTCCTCTTATCTGCGGCTTGTCGGCTCTCTCTCTCTCTCCGGGGCGGCTGGTTTCGTGCTCTATCTCTCTCCGTCCCTGCGGTCCCTGGGGGCGGCGTTGTCGGCTCTCGTCTCTCTCTCCATGGGGCAGGCGTGTCGGCTCTCTCTACCCTGGGGCGTTCTATTCTACATCTGGGGAGATGTAGCTCTCTCTCTACTCTCGGGGCAGGCTAGGCTCTTGCTCTCTCTCTCTACCCTCTCGTCTCTCTCTCTTCTCTCTACCTGGGGGCGGCGTTGTCGATTATCTCTCTCTCCTCCACTATCTCTCTTCTCTCATCTGTTGGCTGGCAGTTGTCGGACTCTCTTCTCTCTCTCTCTCGCTCTCATCTCTCTCTGTGGCGCGGCGTTGTCGGCCCTATCTCCTTCTCCTTACTCTCTCTGGGGGCGGCGTCTTTGTCGCTCTCCTCTCTTGGGCGTATCGTCTCCTTCCTCGGGGGCGGCGTTGTCGGCTCTCTCTCTCTTCCCTGCGGTGTCGGCCCCTGCTCGCGGTGTCGGCTCTCTCTCTCCTTCTCTCCCTCCGTGGCCGGCTGCGCTCCTCTCTCTCTCCGTTCTCGTTGTCGGTCTCTCTCTCTCTCCCGCCGGCTGCTCGGTTCTTCCTCTAGGCGGCGTGCGGCTCTCTACTCTGGGGGCGCTGTATGGCTCTCTCTCTCGCCCCCTGGGGCGGGGGGGCCCGCGTATGTCGGATCTTCCTCTCTCTCTCTCTTTGGGTGCGGCGTTAGCTCGGCTCATCCTCTCTCTCTCTCTCTCTCCGCTCGTTCCCCGGGGCGGCGTGTCCGCTGCTTCTGTGCGGCTCTACTTCTTCTCTCTCTGGGCCTTTGTCCGGTCCCCTCGGCGTTGGGCTCGTCGCTCTCTCTCCTCTCCTGGGGGCGGCCTGTTGTCGCGCCCTGCTCTCCTGGCGCGTGTCGTCTCCCGGGGGCGGCGTTGTCGGCTCTCTCTCTCTCCTGGTGTGCCGCTTTCGCTAGCTCTCTCATCTTCTCCTGGGGCGTGGCGTTGTCTCGCTCTCTATACTCATCTTCTGCTTTCTGGCTCTCCTTATCTAAGTGCCCGCTCGGGCGGACTCTATTCATCTCTCGATCTTCGTCTCTAGGCGGGCTGTCGGCCCACTCAATCTCTTGGATGTACGTTCATCTCTCTCGCTTATCATACTGGCGATATATCGGATCTCCATCTCTAACTGGGGTCGGGATGTCGGTTCTTTTGGGTGAGTTTCTGCCTACTCCTCTCGGGCCCTGTCGGCTCTCCTACTTGGCGACGTGTCGTCCCTTGTGGCTGTCTCTCCGGGCTTATGCTTATATGCTATATATATATATATACATTAGTGGGGTGGCTTAGGATCTATATATATATTATCTTAATATCTAATATATATATAAAATGGGGAGGAGCTGTAGGATTATATGTGTCCCAGAGTCTTTCAGCAAGTTCAAGAATAAAAATACAGTCTAACATCAGTGTTATTACATTTTTATCAGACCGCTGGCCCTATTTTAGCGATCGGTAAACACCGATCATAAAGTTATCTTTATATAGGTGTACCAGTCCCATATAGGATTTAGTATCTTTATATAGGTGTACCATTCCCTATAGGTTGTGGTATCTTTAATAAGGTGTACACATTCCCTATAGGTGTGGTCTTTATATGGTGTACCAGCCCTATAAGGTGTGGAATCTTTATAAGGTGTACCAGTCCCCTATAGGGTATGGTATTTTTGAGAGATGTACCAGACCCTATAGGATTTAGTATCTTTATATAGGTGTACCATCCCTATAAGTTGTGGTATCTTTATATAGGTGTACCACCCCTATAAGGTGTGGAATCTTTATATAGGTGTACCAGTCCCTATAGGGTATGGTATACTTTTGAGCGATGTACAGTCCCTATAGGATTTTATCTCTTTATATAGGTGTACCAGTCCCTATAAGGTGTGGTATCTTTATACAGGTGTACCAGTCCCTTGGGGTGGTATAATTTATATAGGTGTTCCAGTCCATCTAAGTTATGGAATTTAATATAGGTGTGCCAGTCCCATAGGATTGGTAAATTTCGTATAGGGTTCCAGTCCATTAGGTTATGGTATATTTTTATAGGTGTACCCGTCCCTTTAGGGTAAGGTATACTTCTATATGTGTACCAGTCCCTTAAATGTATGGTATTTATATATTGGTGTACCAGTCCCAATAGGGTGTGGTATATTTAATATCGGTGTACCAGTCCTTATGTTATGGCATTTATATAGGTGTACCAGTCTTAAATATCGGTATAATAATACTATCTCTATAGTGTATGGTATGTTTTAAATCGGTGGGCCATTTTTTGTAACTATATGGTTTTTATCATTTATATAGATATAATAGTCCCTATAGGTAAAGCAAAGTCTATATAGATAAACGTCCCTATAGAGTATGTCATTTTTTTATATTGGCGCACTACAATAGGGTATGGTATCTTTAATGTAGATATAACGTCCTTACTAAGGAATGGTATCTTTTATTTAGGTGTGCCAGCGCCTATAGGTTACGGTATATTTTATATATAGGTGTAGCCAGTCCCTATAGGGTATGGTTGATATAGGTCTAACAGCCCTATAGGTATAGCATCTTTTATATGATATATACCAGTCCCTATATGGGTTTGTATCTTATATGGTGTACCATGCCCGATAGTGTATGGTTATTTTTATATATAAGTAGGTGTACACGCCAATAGGGGTTGGCATCTTGTATAAAGATATACCAGTCCTTATACGGAATGGTATTTATTTAGAGTGTATCAGTTCCTATAGGGACATTCATTTTAATACGGTGTACCAGTCCTGGTAATGGTATTTATAAAATTCACCGGTCCCTATAGGGTATGGTATTTATAAATTCTACCAGTCCGATGGGGTGTGGTATTTAATAGGTCTACCAGTCCCTATGTATCTTATCTTTATATAGGTGTGTACCATTCCATAGGGGTTGGTATTTATATAGGTTTACTTGTCCCTATAGGTATGTATCTTTATATAGGTGTATCAGTCCCTATAAGGTATGGTATTTATACAGGTGTACCAGTCCCCATAGAGTATGTATATTTTATTGGTTGTGTTCTAACTATTGAGTACAAGTAACGTACTCACAAACTGATAATGTGTTACTGCTAAGAAAGGATCTTGGTCCCCACCCCATAATGTGCAATGAACCACAGTGTTTATTAATAAATTCCTCTGACTGTCCATCCGTTCCCGTGTAATGAAATTACCAGATTATGACAGGAGTCCAGAGTGATACTATATCAATAAATAGACACACCATGAGCCCCCCCAACACGTGGGCTGGTTAAACAAGGATGACATCTTGCGATCTTTGCACCCACCCTTCATTTTTCTTTTTTGGGTATAGTAATATCGATCATATATCATGATCATTGTATCGTGTACCAGCCTACTGAATCATTTTATTTTTGTAATGAAAAGTCTAGACTTGAAACCTGGTAACCCCATTAGCTACAACGTGCCGATTCCAACAATGCATCACTGCTGTGCACAGTGATTTCCACAGCTCACCCTCCACTTTATAGCCCCTCCTCCCTTCCTATACCACAGACCCAGGCATGCCCTTGACCCCAATGGTGAAATTTATAAAGGTCATATAATAAAATAATGTGTTAGCTCTTGAATTTTACGATAACGTCGGGTGAGTTTACCGCCGGTGTTGTCCTAAAACGAGTAGTAACTATCAATATTTTACAAAAAGATATTTATAAATTTCCTTCCGGAGTCAATCTTTATAAGCTTTTACCGATCGCCCATGCAATGCTATTGTGGTTTTTGCTACTTCATGTAATTGTACCCATGAACGCAATTATGAACGATTATGAGCTACGTTTACATGACCCAGAGTATTGGAATTTTCCGATATCGACACCCCGCGTCTTTATAAATACGTCCGTTGTCCATGAGTGGAGGGAACTTGCTGTATTAATCTAATATGAACGCACCCTTTATAAGGCAAATATACTTTGGTCATTTATTAACCATATATGCACTAGAGAAAACATTGCACCTACAATGATCAGAACCCGGGGAAATGTAATTTATTTATTTTTAAGAACGAGGTGAATCTTTTGTAAATGCCATTTGCATTCCTGGTTACTACGTAAAATGATTGTAGGTTCAAATGTTCACATTAGCCCATAATTCAGCTGTGACTGACAGTAGTGGCCCTTTGAGGTCAAAGTCCTGTAGCTGTACTCCCTGGTGTTCGCGTCTGCCACTACAGGCACCAAGTTTATCCGGCAGAACTGATTCTCCCCTATTATTAGCAGAAAAGCAATAATATACACGGGGTGCCCAACTGGGGCAGCAATAGACAGACTAAATCCCATGCCCTGACCACCCCCACCCGGCAGACCTGGACTTTCTTCATCTTGTGTCATTGGCAGGAGTATAGTTTTACAACTTTTCATTAATACAAACAAACACAACACGTGTAAGTGGGAGCTGCATACCATTTTAATCTTATTGACAACTCTTACCCACAGGCTGTGGCTAATAGCACTACCAGATGTTTACAACCCAACTCACTCCCTAAATAAATGCCGAAATAAGGATACCATTCACTATAATGAATAAAAATGCCTAAATTATCATACCATTACTTAAATATGGATACCAGCCCCTAAATATGGATACCTTACTTAAATAATGAATTTAAGATAATTTGAGATAAATCAGACTGTACCTTCTGAGAAATCATCATTTGAAATCACAGCATTTACAAGGAAAGCCCTGTCACTCCAGAAGCGAAATTATAATATGTTCCCCATCCCTGACCTCTACTGGGATCTTGTCTGGCTGCCAGCACTCATCTCCACAACTAGGAGATTTAGCAGAATAAAGAAGGAAGGTTAGATATGTTTAGCAGAGCAATAATCTACAGTGAGGCTATGCAGAATGTATAAGTGTCGCAGACACTACACGTAGTCAGTAGGGAGGGTGGGGGCAATAGTGCACCCACTAAAATTAATAACAAGCAAGCAAGATAAATACATTAGTACCACCATTTTACTTCTCCTCAATAGTATCAATATGTAGTTTGTTTGAGTAAGCTAGTGACCCTTTAAATAAGGACAACGTCTTTACATAAGAATATTGCTACCTAATATGGAAACCAGTATCTAAATAAGATACCATCACCAAATAAGTAAAGCTCTCCTTATAAAACTACACATCCTTAATAATACCTTTAATATTTAAAAAAGCGATAAATTATAGGGGCGTTATCGCCATTCTGTGATACCAAACCTTTAACGACTGTTCCGCATCGTATAATGATCCGTTTGTTTAATGTGCAATCAGGATCGTAGCTCACCAATCCCCTAACAATCAGATTGCAGGTTTTTGAATAAGCCCCAAGTAGAGGTATTTTTTACAACGTATAAAAACCTCAAGCCTGCGCACGCCCCAACATTTTCTGTCTGGTGGGAGACTCTGGCAAACTGAACTGTCCAGCTTGACGTTTAGCCAGTGAAATATTAGACTCCTTGCCTCGTCCATAAGGGGCTTGTAGCAAGTCCCAAGTCTCCTTATGTTTTCCATTACATTCATTCTACTACACGTGTACTTCCTGCCCCGCCGTATTTTTTATATTTTTAAAAGATTAACCTAAACTGCGAGCTATTTTATACTCTTTCTATATAGAACAGAATGCTAGTGTGTTATCCCCTGAGCTAATCAGGACTATTCACTGTTATCAGTGGTAAATAACAAAATATATATATATAAGATAATAAATTTGCAATTAAACAACGCAGTGTGTGTCTTTCTTTGAACTATCGTAATGTGCCAAATATTGTGACCTATAAGGTTATTTACATTTGGCAGTTGCACTACCACATTCAACACTTTGGCCAGTAGCACATTTTCTCCTTTGGAAGAGACAGAACAGCGCAACTCCGAACCATCCAAGCTCTATCACCTAGAAACATTATTTTACTGGAAGAGCCCATAGAAGGAAAGCCCTTAAGTAACGAAACCGAGAATTATTTTAGTGGCATACACAGTATTGGTTACGCTGAAAACCAATGCACTGCATCATGTCGATAGAAAATACAGAGCATCATGGCAGTTTTATTATATTCCCTCTCTTCAAGTTAAACCATGATGCAGAGCTGCAAGGAGAGGATTAATGAAGTTGAACCTGATCCAGCACAGATGAGTCCAAAAAACCACTGTTTTATTTAACACGTGACGTTTCGGTGTCAAAATTGTGTGAAACCAAATACAGCCATCTAGTGGCAAAAGTAAATACAATGCTAAAATCCTCCGATACTGAGTGATTTACATAATATCTCTCTATTAAGGAACACTCAGGAGATTCAATAAAAGTTCTTATCCTTTAAAATGGTGCTAAATTTGCCCCAACCATCAGATCTTATTACATTGAAGCCTTACTCTGATTGGTTGGGCAAATAAGCACCATTTTTAAATAAGAACTTTTATTGATAACCCTGACTGTTTGCACTTTATGGTTAGGTCTGAAGAGGGGTGCCATTTTGAAATCAAAACGTCACCTTTTTAATAAAACCCGCTGCAAACTCGGGTGTGCACGGACCTTTTGGACTCGTCTGGATATATCAAACGTACCCCAACCTTCCCCTCTTCTTTCATTAGGCACATGTGTATAGATGGTATATAGTTAAGGGTAAACTGATCTCCATACCAGTGTCCTTTATAAAAAAAAAAAACATTGCTACCTTTCAATCATTCCAGGATCATGCTCTAGCGCATCCTATCCAAACTTATATAGTATAGTATGGTAAGTAAGATCCAGGGACTTTCTAACAATTATATTATGCTTTGGGCTGGGGGAGCATGCCTCGTCATACCCAAAGGGTTTAATGTTAGGGAGGCAGAGAGAGGAAAGGGGGGGGGGGGGCGGGGGGGGCTGCACTAGGCATGCCTCAAACCTTGACGAGGTTGAGGCAGACTCAGGTCACACACACTGCTCCTACCAGCACGTTTCTGGACTCCGTAGGGGCACACAAGGAGAAATGTAAGGTAAGGCTTGTTTTAAAACTACTTAATGGTGGCCAGTAGGAGTTTATTTTAGTTTTGGGGTGGACGCCCTTAAAACACTTCCTCATTTATCCCGAGTGTAAATAACAAGCATATACCTTAAGGCTGCGAGAGCCTTTTAAATTGGAGACAGAGAACTCTTTAAGAGCTGTCAATGCACTAAACTGCCAACTACAGACTACTAGAAGAAGTATCCCCCCTTAAATACCCCGATTTATAATACTGTCGGGCCTAGTATCTTAAATACATTACCATTTGTCATAAGAACCGGTATTTTGTCACTGCATTCCACAAGGTATCTGGCCCATCACGTATATATTTTCAACCTGCAAACCCCAACCCCCTCCAAAAAATAAAACAATCAGATAGTGAATTGACAAAAATGAGACCACACATGAACTTCCAAACATTTTAATATGGAATGTTAAAAATCCTGAAAGAAATCTGTAAAATGCCTATGCTACGTTGAAGGACATGGCGCTTCCCTCCCCACCCCCACCCCACAGACAAACATCTCTAAACAAAGTCTGCATTTACAGGAAACTCTGGTAGCGATCAGCATGCACCACGCGCATTGGACTAAATCACACAACTGCAGAATGCAAACCTGAAAAATATCGGTAGAGGGGGAACTTAAAAACACACAGAATAACCAGGGGGAGCTTCAAGTTGGATCGGTTAACGCGGCGATTCGTCAAAATACTTTCCAGCAACTCAGGTAAAGGGCAGGGCCGTACAGTAATTAAAACAAACACATTGTGAGACCAGCGATCAAAACGAGAAAGCAAAGATCTTGGAATTTATCCTATAAAGACAAGTCTCGATTTTGGTATCAGCGCACAATTCCATTAAGCAGACAAATTGAATCAAATAGGATGGTCTAATAGGACTGGACCCCAACCCTGCCATAGAACGTAAAGCCACATAACCTTTAATGTTTAACCACAAGAAAAGTGAATAAGTCCTGTTCGGTCACCGGCGTCTACCTGCTAAAGCTGACCCCATTTTCTCTTCTACGAGCAGTGTTAACCGGATCCTTCACTAGAGAGGATTGACTTTAAATAAAAAAATCTTCCAGTTCTACATTCCATTCTCGTATCTGACAGTTAACAGCAGAGGGAGGGGAAAAAAAAAATATAAAAAATTTTGAATTAAAAAAATAAAATAAATGGTTTCGTTATTTGATGAATTCTAATAAACGACAGGGGTCTGCTGGTTGGATGACTGGTCCTGGCATAACTCTTGTCTATTTCCAATCTGCTTCGTGATTTGTTAACAAAGAGGCGAATCAGAACCAAGGATTTGACTGAGAACCATTTACAAGACACTCATGCAGATCTGGTAACATTCCTTAACAAAAAGAAAAAAAGAAAAAAAAAAAGTAAAAGCCTCAGCAGGAAATGTTAAACCAGAGCGAGAAACATTTCTCCTCCTGTGGTTTGCTGATCCAGTTGCCGTAACCATGTCATGCAGAGCTTTGAAGAACTGTCCTTTAGCAGTCTGGTAACTGAGCTGCCACTTTTACATCGGTGGAGGAGAACGTCAGGTCGGTGCGTCCACGCAAGAAGCACAGCTCCTGGAACACGTGACATGTGCAGTTTGGACACACGGGAGATGTCGAGTTTAGCTCTGAAATGTAACAAGAGGAGAAGGAAATGAAAGGGACCTTGGCAGAGCAGGTGGCATTCACCTAAAACCATCTACGTAATCAAAAAATAAATATAAGTAATTAGTGTGTGTGTGTTGCTGCATGACTTTAATCAAGTAATAGTTTTGATTAAGTATTCCAACCTCCTCTTTTAACCAACTCCTCAGTTCCACCGACATGACTTCTGTGAGGGCAAGCATGCTCAGTAATCACTATTAGCACTTCACCATTCCAGTAAAACTGCACACAGCAGTAGAGTTTATGATAAGGAGGCACTTGATTGACGGCCCGGATATCGAAAGAAACGGGGACGGGCTCGACACGTAAATGGTACAGTGATAGAATTATAGTTTCCGCATACAATTTTAAAAACTTTAAAGTATATAGCGCTTTAAGACCCTATGGAAGCAGGGTAACCGGGAATTAGACTGGTTAGTCATTCTGCATAAGATAAAGAATAAACTAATACTTACCCTTCACTTTTCCTTTTGTTCCGTCCAACACCTCAACTTCTCATCTGCCGAGCACCAGTTTACACTCATTCCTTGGTCTTTCCTGTCTGTCGTGGAATCGTATACGCTGCCCCGACAACCTATAGGGAAGGATAAAGCTTTAAATGTGCCCTTCTTGGCTTAAAGGACAACTATACTCACCCCCCTCGCTCCTCTTCCTCCATAGCTGCATAGTACCCAGGGTGAGGACCTAAAATCGCTAAGTCCTCACCCTGGTACTTTCCCTAACTCCTGCACTACTTACCGCAAATCTGCTTCGCTGATCGCTCATTCCTCCGCTCTTCCTGCTTCAGTGAGAGATCGCGAGGCGCAATAGGAGATAGCTCTGCAAGGAGGCGTGTCTTCCAATTGGCTCCTCGCGACTGTCACTGAAGCAGGAGAGCGGAGGAAATGGAGCGATCAGCGAAGCCAATTTGCGGTAAGTAGTGCAGGAGTTAGGGAAAGTACCCAGGGTGAGGACTTAGCGCTTTTTGGTCCCACCCTGGTACTATGCTGAGTGATCGGGGAAAAGGTGATATAATTGTCTTATAAGAGATAAAACAGACAATTCTTTACTGTGCCCAGCAGATGGAGCTACTGTCCCGTTAAACGATTTGTTTTTCCATTTACTTCATTAACTCACATCTGTCAACGGACACTAGATAAACATCCTTAGTTTACATACCATTTATACTATATAATAAAATGCTAACCCTACGAGATCTGCGCCCGTTTTTATAACGGGCTAGTTTCTCAATCAAGACCAAGTCATCGTGGGGAAAAAACAAACAGCAAATACCTCTGGATGGTTAACAATGTAAAGTTCTGGTAGTTGGCGCTGAAACATCTCTCCGTCCCTTGACATCCGGCAGCAGATGGCAACGCGCAGGGGCCCTTTACTAAACAGGTAACCTAAGGAGAGCAAGATAAAATAATGATCTGCTGTTGGACATAATATACAGGAGAATGGGAAATCTTCATTTCTAGCAGTTAATGCTTTATAAACCATTCGACTCTCTTCCCTAGTCTCCACTGCTGCTAGTGGTGTCTGCCCCATTCAGAAAGGCAATTTTTATTCTGCAGACCAAAGGATTTCATTGTCCCCCAACCTTTGAGTTTTACACCATATGGTAAACCAGAGAACTAGCAGAGGCTCCTGGGGTTAGGTACAACTTTTTTAAAGGGCATCTATAGTGGGGAAATGAACTTTTCCCCCTCTTTCCATGTGTTTCTATAATTCCCCACAAACCCCCAGTGTCTTCACTCTTGTTCAGATTCCCCTTCTGTCCCTGAGATACACTAGTTTAATACGTGCTTGCATTCCTCTACTCCTACTTGGACGGTCAATCAAATCCCTGTGACTTGATCCCCCCCTCCCCCCTCTCTGTAATAAACATAGAGATAACAGCATTAGCAGGGGGAAGAGGGTGAGCTTTGATTGTAGATATAAGGCTGCATTTGACCCCACTTCTTAATAGCTTTCACTGATTGATGATGAGTCACAAAGTAGAGATCGTAAACTGTACTGTCTCCTTCTTCCGTGTCTCCAGGACAGCTTTGCTTTCTATTGGCCACTTGCTTGGGTGTGTTTTACAGGATGTTGAACTTTTACTCCTACTGCACATGATAAGCTTGTCGGTTAGCCGCCGGAGCTGAAGATGGAGGAAGTAACAGAGGGAGGGGGAAGTGCTGCACACAGATCTGACACCATGGTTAACAGAGGTCATCTGACAAGAGACAATTAGGCAGCACATGAGTACATGTTACCTTTGCAAAGGGGAATGTGTTTTTTTTCACTAACACTGCTGCCCTTGCTTTCTATAACCTATATTTATTGAACTCTCCATAAAATGCCACTAACACACCTACATAAAAAAATAATAACCTATGTTCTTTTATTTCTACAGCTGGATTATTTTACAGTTAGTTGTCCTTTAATAAATAGAGATGGCCTATGGGTGCAAACGTGCCTGTGCTAATCCAGTTGACAGCAAGAATGCAGTGAATGTAAGATTACCTATTGCCCAACACGGTCTGGTTCACCAACACAACAAGGATCCTTACCCAGTGTGAGGGAGCTGGTACACGGCTCAATAAAATGTGTTAGGAGGCCCCCTGAAGGCCCAGTACATTCCAGCGCAGGATTTTAATCGCTGCAAGCCATAGTTCGAAGCCTCCCTCTCCCATGTTGAATGCCGTCCCAGTTGGGGAATATCGCTGGACTCAACAGGAATTGTCCCTTCTCCTGTGTAGGGTAAATGGAGTTAGAGAAGTACAACTCTTACATCACATTTCAGTACAAAACCCCCCAACTTGGAACTTCTACGCAACAGAAAACATGGAGGACACACTCACCAGTTCTCCACTTTAGTTCGCAGTTTGCCCTGTTTCACGTTTTCCAAAATAGGGAAATGCTTTTGTCTTCACCTGTGCAGGGTTGGTCACTACAGACTTGTCACAGCGCCCATCTCCACAGGAGCGGTACTACAGAACAACAACAAAATAAATCAAGAGCTCTAGGGCCATTCAGGCAATAAAGTTTTAGCTGCAATGAATGATCGGTACTATGGTGTCAACTGAATAAGCTGAACATTTAAGAACAGTTATTATCCCATAACCTATATAGAGATGGAAAGTCACATTAGGCCGAACTCTTAACGGTCACCGTCGCTTCTTCAAGATACTCTCATCTGGGAAGTCTGGGTTATTTCCAGTTGGCTGTACAGGAACCTAGTAAACGGCATTGGAAAGATTAGATCGACCGTAATTGGGAAAAGCTGGTCAAGACCTCAGGAAGTCATCAGGCGCCGACGGAATTAAATTACGACAAGGCGAAAATTTTCCTATCGCACTCAACTTCTGGTTTGAAAAAAGTTACGTTCTTCAGTAGGCATGTGACTGATTGTGGCAGGTCCGTAGGAAACCGTGATTTACCATGTCCAATTCACATAACCTGTAAAACAACCAGCGATATTTCCGGACGACAGACCGATATATTGCTTGTACCTAGCCTAAGGGGGTACATTAATTTAATTTACTGCGTTTCCATGTACCACCCGTACAGTTCAAATACTGAAACTGATCTTAAAATGGAGAATCGGAAGAATATTACAAATTTATACTGAATATTATTACAAATTTCTACTATAAGAATTACTTCAGATTATATAACATGACTTTCAGTTATTATAAACATACAGTATCTATCAGTATTATTACTTTACAGTATATTAAACAAAATACTAGACGTATTATAAAACATACAGTATGTCTCCACTATACAGATATTATAATATGGACTATCTGATATTATAAAACACACTAATATCACTTTTACTATCCATTATTATAACAAAATGACCGTCATGTATTATAAAACCACGAATAAAACAAATCAATACATTCATTCTATAACACTTATTTTTTTACCAGCATTATGTGGATATTCATAAGATTACATATTGTGTTCTCAGATATTAAAATACACAAGAGGCTCAAGTTATAATGGGAGCGAATATTTCTGCTAATATTCTTAATAACTTCTTAAAATGATTATAACTCTGTATAGTTTACTCATTGTAAAAACATTGTTCTGTCTGCTTGCAAAGTTTAAACCATTACTGGGGTAGAGGATTAATCCTGGTTTCTCTACTTAGCTACTTCAAAATTACAGAATGTAATGGTACGGAAGTCTAACCATACACAGCCTTCGGACAAAAAAAATAAATGTATAACCATATGTATTAGAAAAAAACAATGCACCCATTTATAACAAAGATATGACACCCCCCCTTTCCCTGCCTGTATTTATATGGTCAGGTAACTCTCCTGACATAATCCTTATGTTACACTGTATGGGGTTGCATTATCCTTATAAACCTGATTAATGAACTATAATAGAAATTTAAATAATTTACTAAATACTCCTATCTTTCGACTTGTGACTAGGGACACTTTAAAGGAAATAGTTGACTCTGAAAGTGATTCTTAATTATTGATTGAAGCCCAGAGGTTAAGGAGCTATACTTACCTTGTAATATGATTGCTCCTTCACCTTGGAGTGAACTATTCCTTTAAAAGCAAGAGTAACTATTTACTACCCCATGTGGGCTTTATAAAACCGTTTTCATTAAATACTTCATTGACCACCCTTATAGAATAAAAACCCCTGCACTGCTAAGCATGCGGTCACCTTATAAATCCTCGCACGGATATGATCTCCGCGTGGCAGTCATTGACCGCTCTCCCCGCAAGCTCAACTCTTCCCCCTTTACACAACGATTTCCTAGTGGGAGAATAATAAGCCGGATTTAGGAGAGACAGTCACAGAAAATTACACCCAGGAAGAGAGCGGCGATAACCTACCAGTCCCCAAGGCTGACCACAGTGCCCAAATCATCACTGCTTTTCTTCATGATAATCGCAGCCATAATCTTGCCCAACAGGCTGTTCTGAATCCTGCGGTGAGGCTGGTTGAATTTGTGGTGACTAAGCATAGCGATCTGATCGTGGAAAGTTACTTCCACTACCGGGAGCTGCAGAAAAGATCCGGATGTAAATCAAAGACTGAATGAACGGCGCTGCGGTGACATTTAGCCCTTCTAGAAGGATTTTCTATTATGTTGGGGTTGGTAAGGTGTAGCTGAAGACCTTTAAATAAGCCACTAGGCGCACTTAAAGGGCCGACCACCCTTAAAACACGATTTGGTCCCCTGTCATTTATTTACCAAAAAGCCAACTGCTATTTTATCACTTAATTGGTGGCAAAGTTTTGCTTCGTAGTCTATGCTCATAGCATACAGAATCCGTCGGACCCTGCAGAGGAGGAGAGATCGGGTAAGTGTTCTACTCCTGCCCTGAATGTTTTAATTGAAGAATAGGAGGGTAACACTGCTCCTTTACCTCCTGTTCTTCAATAAATGTGAATAGCAAAAAGTGGTTTAAACCACTGGATACCCTTAAACAAAAAAAACTCTTTACGTTAGAGCAAAGGGCGTATTATTTTTGTCCCCTTTAGCATTACATCCCTCAGTGATGACATCACCTTCCGCGCCACCTCTCTCTGCTTCACCAATCAAAACCCTTAATGCAGACATCAGCAGCTCTGCCTTTGCTTGTTTCTTGTTTGAACACTTATCGGCAGGAAACAGCGACCCCCGACCTTTGCTTGAAAGACAAACCTGCAAACAGGAGACGGAGTTCACTGACTGCAGTTACAGACAAGACCCAGATAGTAACACTGGGACACTTTAAACCCCACCACTACAAGTACCCAGAGCTAGTAGCAGCATCACCAGATCCCCTGCACTTCCTGTTTCTAAACCAACGTCAATCCTCTTCCTGTCCTCCTCCTCCCACTAGTGGGCCCATGGCCCCTCCCCTCAGAACCCTCCCTTACGCGCCCCTTGTTTAGGAGCAGCCTCTAGATGTCATCTGATGTCTCCACCCCTTAACTTTCTGCTCTGAATGTGCACATATCTTGGGCTTTACAGCACGTAGAGAGTAAGTTTGATGGCTCGTTTTAAAGGTAGGAACCTGGTTTTCATTTATCACCTTGTTTGGGGACCACAGTTGGTCCAGGCAACGGACTCTATAACAGGTTGTGTGTCTAACGATGGCTTCTCTGCTTTTCACATTGAATTGGAATATAGGTCCTCAAGTTCAGAGTATCAGGAGAACCCAGTTATGGATAAATTTTAACCAATAAAACCGAACTGCCAGTAACCTACTTGGGGTCATGGGGGGTCCGGTCTGGTTGACCATCTTGAACTCCGCAGCAACCCCTTTGGCACGTGCGTATTCCAAAAGGCCGCTCACTGGGTTGGCATTTAGAATTTAATTAAATCTCCAACGCTTGAGGTCTTAGCCATTTTGAGATCTTCTACCACAGCTCCGGGACAGCAGGATACTCCGTGGGGTGGACATTGCAACCTGGATCAAGCTGAAAATAGAAGAATTAAAAGCCTTTAACACGGGAAGGGTACAGGACAAAACCGAATTGGGTTTAGAGGTTAAAATCAAAAGGGCGGTGTCTGCCCATAAAATAAAAGCAGGAACTTATCATTTCCTGCCCACAACCCCAACTGCTATTTCCCCATTTAATTCATGCATTTGTAACCAGAAACGTAAGTTCTATTTCAGTTTCTGGCAAAGTTACCACCGCCCCATTGCTCAGTGAGCTTTTTCTAAGCTTGAGACATGTGCACAGAGGAGGCAGTTACAGCATTGAGGAGGAGACAATTACTCTATACATGCTGACTATATCAGTTGGAATTGGGGGCATGTAACGGACACGTTTTTGGACATGCCCTTTAACATGACAGAACAGGCATTGAGCCAGCAAGTTTTACCTTCTCCGCAATAACGCGCCTGTCACCCTAGGACCTGTCTCACAGCAGCTTCGCAGCCAACTGCTTGGCCTTTTTCTGGCTTTTTGGCGACAACACACGGAAAGACTGGCTTCCGATTTTCACATAATACGTGAACCTGGTAATGTAAACATGCATGCATTGAATAACGACCAACAGGAGAGGAGTGTGAATGTTAGGCAATAAGACAGCGTTTTCCTCTCCTACGTAAAGGAGAAACTTACTTAGGATCAGGGGGGACCTTCCTGAGACACAGGACAACTCGCACATGTTCCCAATTTCTGCCGTGTTTTCCATTAAAAACGCTGATGGGGTTTTTGGCTGCATGTGTAAGATGGTGGAGCTGGTGCCTTCTACAAAACAAGAATTTGAAATCCATATAGACAAGAAATACACTGGCAGGACAGTGGGTGAATCCAAATGATCGTTTTCACCACCAATAAACACAAAATACAATCAACCTGCCGGACACCCGAAAACAACTTCACCTTTCCAACTGTTTTTAAAGGGACAGTTCAGTGCAAATGATCGAATTTTGTTACATTGTAGTTGGTGTGATGTCTTCTTAGTTATGTCTACATATTCTCCTCACATTTTGCAAAATCAGTTGGATTCATTCCCTTTGCTGTTCCCTGCTGTTGACATTAGGTGATCTGACTTTCAGGTTCTAAATTTCCTTTTCCTTCCCCAGGATGCACCACTTCCTTGAATGTTTCTAACAGTAATTTCTACTGATTGGCTGTTGGATGGGTCACACATGCTCAGATCTCTACTGAGCAACTGAATCAACCCCGCGCTGGGTCAAGGGCAAGACATAACGGTCCTATTAGGGGTCCTGCAAACAGGAAGTCAGTATTTCGGTTGCATTTATTTATACACAGACCAATGCTGGATGGGCAGATTAAGGTCATTGGGATGAAAATACGGCTCTTTTTTTCTGAAAGCATATGCATTTGCACTAACTTCCCCTTTAAATGCACCACGTACCTCTTCAGTACTTCTGTATTTTGGGAGCTTCCACAAGGACCTCTTGTTCCGTTCCCCCCTGCTCTTCAACGCAAGAGGATCAAGAGCCAGAGCCCCGCGTCTTTCTTCCTCTTGCGTCTTTTGGCTGCTCGCTTCGGCGACTGGGGAAACGCGGCCCGCGTTTACAGCTTGTATTTTAAAACCTTTGCAAAGTGGAAGAGAAGCAAAGAGGGCGAGAGTTAGGAAAGAAGGTACCGCAAAGCCTAATGGGAAATGGGGAGAAGCAGAGGGGGGGTCACATATTAAGTACTCAAAACTCATTCACTAGGCTTTTACTTTAGAGTAATTGAGGTCCAGAGTAGGATAGACACCAGAATTCACCATACCTGGGGTCATGGGAGGTCCCTTGGTCCAGGAAATGAAATCGCAATGCTGGGAGGAGTAGTGGCGAATTCCAGAAGACCACTGACGGGTTCTTTCCGAGCACGCTTGCAGCTTCTCCAATCGGGTGTAAAACTCTTTGACCGGCTCGTACGCTTGTGTGAATTCCTCTTTTGTCTCGTCTCTAAACTGCCAACCTCGTTCTGGTTCATGGTGTTCATGGATTCAGGAATGTCTTCAAGAACCCATTTTCCTCCGTTTTTCAACTCGTCTGGTTCCATCCCTTTGCTCGCTTGGCTGAGGTTCATTAGAATGGGGCACATTCTCCACATTCTACCTGCTTTATACCCCACTGCTGGTTCTTGCCCTCATACAGCTGCATGCTGCTGTTACACCTGTTCACAAAAGGCTGCGTCCGTTCTCTATTTCCTTCTCTAAAATCTGTTTCCGGTACCTGAAAGCCAACAGATTTTCCATCTCTCTCTGCCTCAACTCCTGATCTCAAGTGCCCTTTTTTTAATACCATCCTCTCGCGCTTCTTCTCCGTGAGTCCATTTCACAGGGTTATTGCTCTGCTTGCAGACCCGCCTTGCTTTTCTACGTGTTCGAATCTGATTGATTTCATTGACCTTGGAGATTCGACATTCTTGCGGATGTTACCGGTCGATGCTGGAGCGCTGAACAGAATTCACAGACTTTCTTCCGTGTTCTCGGCCATTTCTGGACGTTGGTAGCTTCTAAATCAAGGTGAGGACTCCTCCTGTTTGAGAAGAGTCTTGTAGTAACTGCTCTCACTGCCCCTGCTTGGGAAGATTTGGTATTTTTTTTTTTTCACTGCGGAGGGGTTTCCTGATTCTTGCACAAAAAGCCCCCTTTTCTCGAGTCGATACAAATAATGGTTTATACTTTCTTTCTAGGTGGAAAACTTTTGACCAAGTTGTTTTGCTGTTGTTGTCTCACCACGGTCTAAACTGTTTGAAGAACTTACTAGCGAATTCTCTATATGTTTATGCGATAGCGACAATGATTGGAAAGATGCGGACAGTTGTTTATATTTCCCGGAGAAGACGCGGTTATGAAAATGCGAAGGAGGAGGAGTTAATAAGGGAGGACGAGTTTGTGGAATTTGTTTGGCGAGAAGTCTCCTGCTTTGTGCGATAAAGGACCATGCGTTGGGGGGTAAAGGAGCTTGCGAAGCGTTTCCCTGGAGAAATTCTCTCTGTAGTATGGCGAAGCGGTCTGCGGACGTTCCTGTTGGGGAAGGTAAGTGAAAGAGAAAATTAGACCTTGGAAATAGTTCCATTTTCATACATTGAGTTATAAGATCCCCAATTATTTTCTGTTCATTACTGAACAACTGCATTCCGTGTTTGGAGCTGCTGTTGATGGAGCTCTGTGAAACACCCTGCAAAAGGAGAAAAAAGTCAACAAACCCCTTTCACGCACGGCAACACAGGACACCTACACAGGCAATACCACAAGCAATCATGGTTGGAGGGGAATTTAAGGGACTTTATTTCAACCTTAACCTATGTGACTTGGCCTGATAAGGTTGACACGTCTTGCCACTAGATAGAGCTCTTTATACAGGGACATTTATAGCATACAAGGCAAGCTATCTTTGGTTAGAATTAAGGTAAATTTATCGTCTAGAGACATGTCTAGCCCCAAACTGTTAGACACAAGTAGAACCCCCACCCTAGAACCTATACTCCAGATCAGCACAATGTCCCAGTTTGGCATTAGCGCAGTGAAAGCTCAAATTTATCGCAGTGCACTACTTTTAGTGGCACTGAATGGACTTCCCAGCTAGACACACTAGTCATTGGTCATGCTGATCTGGCGTCGGTAAGTAAAAGGTTGCGTGATAGAGGCGTCGATTAGGCGACCCTATAAAATGCACGAATAAAGCAATACATTGCATCTGATTTAAAGCTTTTTGCATGTGTTTCACACGCTAGTGTGCATTTGTATGCAGCGTATTTTCAGCTAATGGCAAAAAAATCCACATTTTTTTGTCTTGCACACGGACGTTCTTTCTTTATTGCAACAACCTTGCTTTACCACTAACAAGTTAACGAAGCCTATTACATTGCCAATGTAACTAAGTGACAGGGGGAGGTTACAGGTGTACAAATTACCCCACACACCTGACAAATTCCAGTCAGAGTAGACAGCATTGCCCCTGCCTCTTTAAATCTCTTCTCTTCATCCACACAACAGGGCAGCAGACATAGTGGGCCCTACATATTTTACTTTGCACACACTGGCGCAACGAACAGCGCTCACAGAAACGCGCAGAAAAACGCTAGTGGGGCTAGCTATACCTCCCCTATAGTAACCCGTGCTGATCTGTAGCCACAATACAACCAACAACAGACAGGACGGAGGTGATCAATAGTAAGGAACCAAACAAACTGCCACACTGCCTTACCTTCGCTTTTACTGACGGAGGAAGGTTTGTTTTGGCACACATGAGATGAAACTTCGAAGAGCTGCAACCCGGGAGAAAAATAGAGAAGGTAAAAACCCAGAAATCCCGTGGGGTGGGGCTTAAGGAAAGTAACAGGCCTGGGGAGTAAGGGACTGTTGTTCGGCTATTTCCTGGTTAGAAGAGAACTTAGATTTCGGTTTCCATTCCCTGTAACTCCCCTCCTTACTAAGCATCAGATATCAGGGCGTGTGACTCTGGGAAGGAAAGTTCAATGAACAGGCAAACAAATCTCCAATCCAGCGATTAACAATAAACCATGCACAGTGAGACAGCAGAGGTTCCCTGCTACCATAAAAGATCCCATAGCGATGTCGAACCCTGGCACACTAAGACCTTGCCTTGCTGAAGAAACTATATTATGGGGAGTTGTATTCAACAACAACTCTGGAGTACCAAGGTTCAATATCACACCAGCACCTTTTTTCTAAGGAAACCATTTATTTCCGTGCGGGACCGACGGACGCCTGGAATCAATATCATGACAGACCTCCCACAGCCCTTAACAAGTATACAGTGAAATCCACCAGAGATAATAAAAGAAGCAGTCACCCCAAACAAAACATTCCGTGATGAAATGTCAAAGACGTACCGATTGTCCATCTATTCTAGGTCATCCCTAGAGATACAATTTTGGATGTCAATAAAAAACTCCACGTAAAAAGCCTTCCAGACAGACGCTTCCACATTTACTTCCTGTTACCAGTATCTGAATGGATCCTGCTGGCAATGTGAATAAAGCAGACTTGAATCACTGAGCTAGCCGGTTTGCCCACCGTGGCTCTAAGGCTGGGGGCCACACTAGTCACACCCTGCTAAGTAACCGGCTAGCTAGTGGACACCCCTACACACAATGTTCAAAAACAAAACGGATTCGCCAGACGATCTTAGGTGTGGCAGCTCCCACCAGCGCGTAATCTGGTCGTCCTGCAGATCAACGATCGCCACACCACACATAGTTATGCCCATGACAACACCTTAGTGGTATTTTTTACCAGTTTATACATTTATTTGTAACCAATTTTAAGTTCTCTTACTCTGACAAAATGAAGGCAGGAATGAATCCTTAACTATGTGGTTAGTACCCGTGTAATAAAGTGTTGAATAAGAATCAGTTTGGGGACGGTTTACAAGTTAGGACGCTCTTACCAAAGGGGACTTACTTTACTGTAACATAACATTCTACAATACCTATTCCAGCATGCCTGGTGCCTAGAAAACAACTAAACCACCGAAGGGCTAGGTCCCACTATCACCATAGCAGTGCATGCAAGATTTATCAATATGTTGCTGTGCGTGATATAGGTTACTAGGTGTGCTGCGATCCTCTAACCATCTATGTTATTGGGATACTTCAAGTCATACACGCATGCGTTCAAATAACAGATCAACCGCATTGAACATAGTAACATAGTAATTAAGGTTGAATAAAGACATTCGTCCATCATTCCAACCTATTCACTTTTTTTTTTTTTTTAAACCTACCTAACAGTTGATCCAGAGGAAGCAAAAACCCCAGCTAAAAAAGGGGGGAAAAAATCCTTCCTGACTCCAAACGGCAATCGGAAAGTATCCTGGATCAACCATCATATATGCATTAATACCAGTAATTTCAATATTATATATCCCTTACCAACCAGAACTCCAGTATCTGTATCAATACCAGAAATTCTCATATCTATATGTATCCCTCCGTACCAACCAGAACTACGTATATGTATTAATACCATAATTTCTCAAATATTATATAGTATCCCCCTGTACCAACAGAACTACAGTAATGTATTAATACCATGTATTCTCAATATTAATAGTACCCTGTACCAACCAGAACTAGATTATTTATTAATACCAGTAATGCTCAATATATATAGTACTCCTGTACGCAACCAGAACTACAGTATATGTATTAATACCAGTAATTCTTCTCAATATTAATATAGTATCCCGTACCAACCAGAACTACAGTATATGCATTAATACAGTAATTCTCAATATTATATATTATCCCTGTACCAACCAGAACTACAGTATATGTATTAATACCAGTAATTCTCAATATTATAGTATCCCTGTACCAACCAGAACTACAGTAATATGCATTAATACCAGGTAATTCTCAACTATTATATAGTATCCCACGTTACCAACCAGATTCTATATGCAGTATACCAGTAATTCTCCAATATTATATAGTATCCCCATACCAACCAGACAGAATACAGTATATGCCATTACTAACAGTATCTCAATATTAGAATCCCGTACCAACAGAACTACAGTAATTTAATACCAGTAATTCTCCAAATTATATAGTACTCCTGTACCAACCAGATCTACAGTATATCATTAATACCAGTAATTCTCCAAATATGAATAGTATACCAGTACCAACCAGATCTATAATTAATACATGAAATGTCTCATATTTTTTAGGTTTAGAAACTTATCCAGGCCTTTTTTTAAAGCTATTCAGTATTGCCATACCACCTCCGCTGGAAAGACGTCCTACCACGTTTCACCACCGTTCTCACTGTAAAGAACCTTTCCTACCGAAGAATGAACTCTTTCTTCCAACCTTAAAGCATGTCCACGTGTCCTCTGATAGGTACCTATTAGTGAAACAATGCACCGAGCAGAGAGTTACACGTGTAGGCCATTAATATATTTGTAAGGTTTATCAGTCCCCACGCAACCGCCGCTTCGTCCAAATGTAAAACAGCCCTAACTGTCTAATCTGCAGCTCTGCATATTCAAAGCCCCTCATTTACCCCTTATTAATTTAGTTCCCTTCTCTGAACGCCTCCAATTTCCAAGATGTCCCTTTGTATATGGGATTCCAAAATGCACCGCATATTCCAAATGTTGGCTTACCATGCCTTGTAAAGAGGGGAGATAATATTTTCTCTTGATTCCATGTTCCCTCTTTATACAAGACATTATCTTGCCTAGCCTAGCGTGGCTACCCTGACATTGTTGACTACACTCAAGTCTGTTATCTACACAGAACCCCAAATCTTTTTCTTTCAGAATGCACTTAACACAGAGTGATTAATGGTTAGTGGCACAGGGTTATTAATCCAAATACATACCTTAAACATTATCAACATTGGAATCTCATCTGCCAGTTTCTGCTGACCATTTGGATGACTATTAGTCTGCCTTGCAGCATTGCACTATCATTGGAAGTCCCAAGCTCTGATAATTTAGGTCATCAGCAACACCGAGACCTTGCCTCATGCCCCCATTCTATAAGAGTCATTTATGTAAAGAGTTAAAAGAAGCGGCCCAGTACAGAACCTCAGGAATCCCTTAGACTTAGCCCAAATACTGTAGCCTCAATGAAACCACCACTCTCTGTGTTGCGGTCAAAAAACCACTGTTTCTCTATCCAGAACCAAAATGTTTATTCGTTTTCAAGGCCAACAGTCTCAGTTTATACATATTCGCCATGTGGCAACAGTATCAAAGTCTTGCAAAATCCAAAATACCACATCACAGTTGCACGAATCTAACTTCTTACTCACTCTTCATAAAAACCAATATATTGTCGGATGATTATTTTCATAAATCATGCTGACTACACTAATAAATGTCTTCTGGCAGACAAAGTCAAGGATGATGCCCTAACCAAAGTTTTCCATCACCTTCCTCCACTGACTGTTAGTGCTTAAGTTTAGAGTACCAGGCTGTGGAACACTACTTTTGAATTTGGTATTAACATGGCTTTGTTCCCAATCCAGCGCACAATCCCAGACAAAGCAGTTGAAAGAGAGACAAAGTGGTCTTGCTAGAACTGAACTAAGACTCTTTACAACATCCTAGGCAATCCACTTGGTCTGGCGCTTATATTGATATTAACTTTGTTCTATTGATTCGAACCATCATCTCTAGTCTCATGAGAATGGACTCAAGCTATTACTCTCCCTGCACTTGTTTACAATCCCTACTGTAAGATTCTCACAGTAAAACCGCTGTAAAAACACGGTTTAGCAGATTTAAGCCTTTCGGCATCCTCTACAACCACCTCCGCTCATTTTTAATGGTCCACATTCTCATCCTCATTTTTACCATTTATATTACTTAAAAAACTTGGGGTTGGACTTGCTTTGTCGCAATCCGTGTTTCAAATTTTCTATTTTAGCTAGTTTATTGCTTTTCTTGCACTCTTTATTACACTTTGAAGTCCCTGTAAGCCCTGTTCTGTGCCTTCTGCTTGTCAAAATTTTAAAAGCCCTTTCTTTTTTGCCATTTCCCTTTTACCTGAGCATTAAGCCAGGCAGGAGTGGACCCTAATTTTTTTACACTTGTTTCCTAAAGGTACCGATTGGAATGTTCGAGTTTTCATATCCGCTTTAAAGGTCCACATCTGCTCAGTATCTTTACCTAGAACAGTTCCCCCCATTCTATTAGCAGGAGCGATGCCTTTAAAGCATAAATTAGCGTTCCTAAAGTTAAAAGTTTTGTAAGCGTGCACTTTGTTTCTGGCACCTATGATAAATTACAACTATATCATGGTCACTTATTCCCATAAGCTTCCCATACTTCATCTCCACAATGAATTGTTGGACCACTCTGGGAAGCATAACATTGGCAAAATGTCTCGGAATTACAACTCCTGGCCCATTTTAATAGCCAGACCTATCCTAGTTAAACAGATCACAACGCCTCCACCTACTATACATAGGACCAACTGGGTACAATCTGAACTCCAGAGCTTAAAAACAAATAAGATTTACATTTTTTGCAGAATTGAATTAATTCTGTCATATCTGAAATAGTACCTCTTCTCATCCAACAAGGTTATTATACTCATACGTAGGACACATCCAGTACACCAATCTGCGAGAAAAGGGCCCATTGACCTAAATAAACCCCAGTCGCTCACTAAGCTTCCATGCGCAATGGCTTGGAACAGAAATACAATAACAAGAAAAACGATATTCTAACATTTCCTCATTCCATAGATATATCCAGCATATATCCAAAGTAATTAACTGCAAACCAGGTTCTTTAATCACAGCAATCAAGGCATTACCCCTTATCAACACTAGCATATGTGATGTAGACACCATGTTTTGTAATCCATGTAACTACTACTTTACATTAATGTGATACATCAACCTAGTCCTTTGTAACCAATCAGATAATCAGATTGTCTCTCTCGTTGGACAATGCCAAAGTGATTTCCTTTTTTTGCAGCTGACTAACTGTAAAGTTTCAAACAAAGTCCTAATCAGCCTCGGCCACGTCCATCCAAATTTTAAAGGTTGCTTTTTAACTACTCACACTTGAAGCTATAATATAGTGGAACTCATAGACAATAAAATAACATCCCTTGAATTAATTTCACAACACATCGCATTGGTATTATTTTAAGGGAAGGAAGAACTACATTGTAATAAAATGCAACTTTTATTGAAGAAATTCAATATAAACATGATTCCCCCCATAAAAAGAGAGAACAAATATAGTATAGTAGAATAGTATAGTTCCGCTTAATGTTAGACTGTTTGAACACCTAACGACAGTTTCATTCAATTTTGATCCTTCCACATGGTCCTCTACACGATGAGCAAGCATTAAAGGCAAAGTCTCATATCCACGACATCTGGGCAAAACTGAAACTGGCACGATTCTCGTGGTCTTTTTGATGCAATTTTTGCGATCCATTCGAACAAGCGCAGCACCTAAGCATGCATTTCAATGTGGCCCACCAATACATTTTTATCGCTGCACTAACAAGGTAAAACGCGTAAAACTTCCTGTATTGTCATCACGCATTTCCCTACCAAACCAGTTTCTTTCCCTTTCGACCAAGTGAACTGAACCTGGTCTTGGTAAGCTCTGTGCAATGTATTTAGCACAATATCAATCGCACATACTGTAAAACCTTACATTTTTAGTAATACCCAAATTTAGCACATGGGAGTGCAGACACTATCCTCAATCCAATGAGGATATTCCTTCTTATATGAGAAAAGTTCCTCATCGTAATCATACCCACATGCGCTTCTGCGCATAAGCAAATGGGTCCCACTGACCACGTTCCTATAACTAATGATACCCATGTATCCTATTGTATCTTGAGAAAGTGTTTAAGACAACCGAAACGTTTGATCTATAATTGTTCCAGCCTGTTGTGCGGTTTTGAACCTTGGATTATGTTTGTGTTGTGGTGCAGCTAACCACGATGCACCGCTGAAGATATTTTCTATGTGTGCAGACCTAACTTCTATCCTGGGACAAACCAGCCTTCCCTGATGAGAAATCTTAAGTGTGATGCCGTTCCTTCAGGTGTATAATGGTCTGACCCCTTGTATCAACATACGATTCAGAACAAAATTTTACGTCCAGTGAAGTGACAACACTATTTGTATAAGCATACCCTCATACTGTACGGGAAACAATCTGGCAGCTCCCATCCATATGTTAAATATACAGAGAAGGAATGTTCTGTACACACAATAATCTATACCCTCATACTGTACTGTCTAAGGGAAACAATATGCAGCTCCCCCTATATATATAAATTTTCATATCCAGAGATGGAATGTTCTTAACACAAATCCTAATTACCCTCATACTGTACTGTCTAGGGAAACAATATGGGCCGCTCCCACCCATATGTATAATATACAGATAGGAATGTTCTGTACATTACAATATAGCTATATCCTCATACTGTACTGTCTAAGGGAACAATATGGCATCTCCCACCCATATGTTTAACTAGACAGAGAAGGAATGTTTCTGTACACACATAATCTATACCACTCCTACTGTACTGTCTAAGGGAAACATATGGCAGCTCCCCCATATGTATAATATAATACAGAGACGAATGTTCTGAACATACAATAATCTATAATACCCTCAACGTTGTCCTAAGGGAACACTATGGCAGCGCTCCTTCCCCCCCCACCCATATGTAAATATCAATATACGAGAAGGGAATGTTTTTGTACACCAATAATCTATCCCTCACTGTACTGTCTAAGGAAACATAATGGCAGCTCCCACCCATATTATAAATATACAGAGAGGATGTTTCTGTACATCAATAAGCCTATACCCCTCACTGTACTGTCTAAGGGAAACATATTGCAGCTCCCACCCATATTATAATATAATACACGAAGAAGGAATGTTCTGTACACCACTAGCTATAATAACCCTCAACTGTAACTTCTAAGGGAAACCCTATGGCAACTCCCACCCATAGGTATAAATATACAGAGACGGAATGTTTCTGTACCACAATAAGTCTATACCCTCATACTGTACTGTCGAAGGTAAACACTATGGCAGCTCCCACCCATATGTATAAATTATACAGGAGAAGGAATGTCTGTACACACAATACGCTATACCCTCATACTGTTACTGCTAAGGGAAACAATATGGCAGCTCGCCCCCATATGTATAAATATACTGAGAATGAATGTTCTTACTCACATAATCTATATCTTATACGGTAACTTTCTAAGGAAACAATATGGCAGCTCCCCCCCATATGTATAAAATATACAAGAATGAATTTCTGTACTACACTAATCTATCCCCATACTGTCCTGTCTAAGGGAAACAATATGTCAGCTCCACCATATGTTAAATTCGAGAGGAATGTTCTGTACCACAATAATCTGATACCCTCATACTGTACTGTCCCTAAGGGAAACAATATGGCAGCTTCCCCCCACCCATATGATAAATATACAGAAATGGAATTTCTGTACGCAAAATCTATACCTCATACTGTACTGTCCTAAGGTAAACATATGGCAGCTCCCACCCATATGTATAAATATACCGAGAAGGAATGTTCTGTACATACATAATCTATATCTTATACTGTAGGGTCTGTCTACGGGAAACAATATGGCAGCTCCCACCCTATGTATAAATATACAGAGGAAGAATGTTCTGTACATACAATAATCTATAACCCTCATATGTACGTCTAAGGGAAAAATATGGCAATCTACAGAGAGTTGCCATACTGGTAATGATGAGGCTAACTGGCCCATTGATATAGACATGGCGATTATAGTATATTCTTTATAACTTCACGTATCAATGAGCAGGACTCCATATGGCAGCTCCCATCCATATGAAACTAGAGAGGAGTTTGCCAACTGGTTATGATAAAGGATTCTCTATTCCCATTGGATTATAGACATGGTGATTATAGGCATAATATTTATAACATTCCCTGTATAATGAGGCAGGTAATCTATATGGCACTCCCCCCATTTGGTACTAGAGAGGATTGCCATACTTGTAGTGATACAGGATTTACTAGGCCATTGGTTTTTAGACTGGTGATTTTAGTACTATTTATAATTCCCTGTATATAATAACATGTAATCATATTGTAGGCTCCTACCAATATGTACTAGGAGAGAGTTTGCCATACGGGTAGGGATGTAGGATTTACTAGGCTTGGATCATTTGCGGCCAACCAGGCGCTGATAATTCATGTCAGTCCCCTTGTTTATAGACATGGTGATTATAGTAATATTTATAACATTCTCTGTATAATAAACAGGTAAATCGATATGGCAGCTCCCACCCATATGTACTAGAAAGGAGTGCATACTGTAGTGATGTAGGATTACTAGGGCCATTGGTATAGCCTGGTGATTAGAGGTAATATTATTTATACATTCCCTGTATAATGACAGTAAATCGAATATGGCAGCTCCCACCCATATGTAAAGAGAGGAGTTGCCTACTGGTAGGGATGTAGGATTACTAGGTCCACTAGTTAGAATAGACAGGGTGATTATAGTAATATTTATACCTTCCCTTATCATGAACAGTAAATCGATATGGCAGCTCCACCCATATGTAACTAGAGACAGCGTTGCCATACTGGTAGTGTGTAGATACTAGTGCCCATTGGTTATAGACATGTATTATAGTATTATTTAGAGACATTCCCTGTACTAAAATAACCAGTATATCCAATGGCAGCTGCCACCATATGTAACCAAGAGGATTTGCATACTGGTAGTGATATACAGGATTCACTAGGCCCATTGATATCGACATGGTGATTAATAGTAATATTTACCAACTTCGCTCATATAAGAACGGGTAAACCATATGGCAGCTTCCCATCCAATATGTACCAGAGAGGAGTTTGCCATCTGTGTGATACAGTATTCAGGCCCATTGGATTATAACTGGTGATTATGTTATTACTATTTATAATATATAATGACAGGTCAATCCAATATGGCAGCTCCATCACCCATCAGCTCCATCCGGTTCCCTATCCGTAGTAGTGCACTGAGCATGTATCGGTATCTCCGTTTAAGACCGCACACCCCATCTGTCTGTGGGTAAGGTACAGGACCTAACCGCCCCTGGTGCCTTCTCTGCCCCCGCCCCCCCGCTCTATCCCGTACCTATCGCCTCTAATAACCGTACCGACCCCGTGGTGAAAGCAAACGGAACGAGTCCTCACGAGTCCTTCTTTCTTGTCCACACCGCCTCCATTCCGGCCGACGAACCTTCCGCTTCCGATTAACTGAGGCGCGTCCCAGTTATCCAACGTCCTTTTCTACGGGTCGGAGCTTAGTTGAGCGCGAAACAGCGAAACTTGGGCTCTTGTGGCGACATCTAGAGACAGATGTTGTATTGCTCTATTGCGCTTATGGCTCCATCCATGTTACTGCAGTTATATCTATATTCCCATTGGGTGTCCTATGGGGGCTGATTAGATCACACTGAGCATACTCCACTCCAGCCATGACTTTTATAATGGCTGAAGCCTGACATCACACAAGTGGTTATCACTGGTTTGACCACAACTTGCTTTTGAGGAAAATTATAAAAAACTGCAAAATACATCTTAATCATGTTTAAACATACATCCTTAAAGGGTACTCCTTTCATATATGCTGCCCAGTCATGTGAGCATTTAGGCCCATGTGTTTCAGGCTATACCCATCACATTCTACTTTTCCTTTTTAAGAAGCAGGGATCTTCAAACTACGCATCTCCAATGTGTGAAAACTACAACTCCCAGCCTTCCTAAGCTTCCCTTTGTTAGTTGAGGAATGCTTGGGAGTTGTATTTTCAAACATGTGGGAAGCCTTTTTTTTTTTTTTTAGTTTTTTTTGGAGGATCCTGCTTTAAAGCTATCAGTGGGTTTCTAGTTCTCCCCCCCTGAAAAGGGGGGCGATTCCAGAGATCTCAGGTAGAATGCGGGTCGTGTGAGTTTGGTGTTGTGGTCTCAGGAAGAATGTGCAAAAGAGCAATCCAAAATCCGTGGGGGGGGGGGGGGAGACTCCAGCAACTGCCCAGGATGTGGTGTTGGGATACCATCTACACCGTGTAGTCCAGTACCCCCCATACCTAGTTTTTAATATACCTCCACCCCAAATGCACATGATTGCACCTAATAACTATGGCGCTCCCACCCATCATGTATAACTATACAGAGAATTCTTCCTGCGGGGCAGACTTGTTGAGAGGCGGTTACAGCAGAGACGGGCTGGTGGTGGCGACACAATCACCACCTCGCCGCGTTCTGGGCCCTTCTTCCGTGCTTGGTCCGTGTATCTCAGACAATCAAAGGCCTCGACGCATCCGCTCTTTGATTTGGCTAAGCATCACATCTTCTTCCTTCTCCTTTGGTATCTTACGTTCAATTCCTGGCACCTGATTCGGTATAACGGCGCACTCACGAAACTTAATACACCGCAAACCAGCGCGTTTTATTCAAACCATGTACGCGTTTCGGCTATAAATTGCCGTCCTCAGGATGTTAACCTTAACGAATGACATCACACATATTTTAACAAAAAATAAAGACTGTGTCGGGTGAGTCCTCATCGGTGGCACGTCCCACTTTAAAGGGATACGTGCATTAAAGTTGTGAGGCAGTTTATTGTCCGAAAGGGAATGTTGTTGGGGGGATCCTTGACCACCTGGAGCCTGGTGATCTCTGAATGAATGACTTCTAAACACACGGGACGGTTATCAGCCAACTTTTGTTCTTTTCTGTATGAACAATGGAAAGACACAATGTTACCAAACCAATACTTCTCATACCCTACCTACAAGAAATATTGTGTTTAAGCTGGGTACACACGATGAGATATTCGGTCCGATCGCCCGATAGTTCATTTGTATCGGTCCGATCGGACCGAAATTATCGCATCCGAAAGTGGCCCATGTCCGGAAATCGCCCTTTCGTCCGAAATCGAACGAAAGACGATCGGACAGGGTGGAAACCCTCGTCCGTCGTGCGTCCTCATGGACCGCCGATCGGCGCGGTGATATCGGACGCGGCTGCTTTTGTGCCGCGCCGACAGTCCTTCCTCGGCCGAACCGTTCGAAAGTATCGAACGGTCGGTCCGGAGGAAAATCGCTAGGTGTGTCCCCGCTTTCATACTTTGTTTTCAATATTGGATACAAATTGACTTGTAACACGTGGTTCAGTTATATATTAAATACAAAACGATTCGGAATCTAACGAGAGTTTCTATGTTATCGCGAGATAGAGACAACTGTCGACTGCGACCCTTGTACAGTATATCTAACTCCCCCTGTTACTCCACTGTAGCCCACACGGGCATCTACCCTACCTACTATGAATTTGTCATCGGACCTCAATTGTTGTGTCCGCTACCAACGGATTAGAATTAATCGCTCGCCCCCTTTTTTTTGATGTTCTGGGCGAAAGCCACTAGCGTTACGTAATGGTGCATTTTGTCGTAGGTTTTGAACATACCTCGTGCAGACGTGTCCAAGGGTGGATTCGGCACTTTGACACAGCCGATGTTATGAACATCCCTGTTGCGGAGTCTAAGGGTTAGGCCACGCTAGTGCTTTTTCGCACACAGATTTTTCAATCAACATGGGAATCCCCTTGTAACACCAAGTTAAAAATAATTATCGATTAACGATTCTGTGCGCTGGTTGTGGCTGATTTATGCTTTCAAACTGTATTGGGGCTAAATGGATTGAAAGTGCAGGAACCCTGGACATCTTGTGAGTAAACACGAGGTAAAATGCTAAAAAGGAAGCAAGGAGTATTACCAAAAGAACGACTATGGGTGGTCTTATCCGCGCAGGCTATTCCGACCAGTGAATTGGGAGGCCGTTCCTCATTTTGCAGCCACAGACATTGACATGTCCCACAGTGAGAGGCGTCTAGATTAGCTGGAGATTAAATGATGTTTGACCAAGCCAAGTTGACACTCCTATATATTCCTAGTAAGAGAACACCATCCCCAGCTTGTGATTTTTCCCTTTCACCCAGTCAACAGCTGCTTAACGTGTGTGTGGTGTTGGAAATGAGGTACTGAACTGATTCCCATGGGGCTGTCGGATAAAGGGGTCTGTGGCGTGCCCCATGGTTGCGCGGAGCCCTCGAGTTTCTAGATGATGGAGAGAAGGTCTCGTTGCTGCTGCTGTTAGGCATCTACAATCGGACTGGGATAGTGGTTAAACGTGGAGAGGTGATCTGGTCCGAGCTTGGTCTCCAGGCTTCCGATCTGCTTCTCGAGATCCTCGCTACGGGTCATTCAGCTCCGTAATGAGGTCATACAAACACTTTGCATCTGCGGGACCGATAAGAAAAAGAATGTGAGACATGAAGACAATATGGGTGGCTAGTTGACTATGACGAAATATCGGACCATGTTGCACTCCCATTCTATAAAAGGAAGGAGAGACCGAGATGGACGGGAAACATTTAAGCTTATTTACTCTTTAATGGGGAACAAGTGCCCTTTATGTTTTACTCTAGGATCTAGATGCAGTCTACCCACATTAAGCAGTATAATTGATGGTGCTTACACAGTAATTGTGACATACCAGCAAGCCCTGGCCTGAGCATCCACTGCGTGGGACAGGGGCCGCATCAGCTGCATCAAAAGCACCCGCCCCAAAAACTTCTTAAACTTTTTTAAAGCTAGCGACAAGCCTGGCGGAAATATTTTTCTCTCCCTAAGGTGCCATAGTAGAGGAAAAGCACAGAAATTGATTGCAAGTCTGTAACTATCTTCAGAAAAGATTGATATTTTTTGGGGAATGGGGCTTTATAAACACATGCCTGTCAAAGAGACACAGGAAAGTGCAGAGTACTAGAACCACAGTAAAATGATAAATTGGGAGTGCTTCAGGGTTTAGGGAATCTCTATTCCATGCAATTATTTTATTTAGCTGGTATTAAATCTTTAAAATAAAGTTTCATTTTGTCATGGCATATAACTGATGACATCACTAGCAAAGTTTATAAAAACATATAATATACAAGAGTTATAAATATCAGCAAAAATATGTAACATTAGCTTATCTGTTTATGTTGTGTCCTTACCTTGAGAGAGGTCCACTAAGGTGTTCGCCTGATCACTTAACTTTCTCGCTCCATTCTAACACTCCTCAGTCTGCAAGAAAGGGACAAATTGATGGGTGGCCATAAATATTGGATAATGTACCCACTACGTACATTATATATCGATAATGTATCCCTACGTACATTATATATCTGATAATGTACACTGTAATTATAAGGATATTAGAAGTCACTGAGGAATTCTGTGTCTATATAAAGGTACAAGGACACAGACTGCGTTATACGGGAACTTTGGGTAACCCACACTCATGTATTAGAAGGGATAAGGGTATCCCCCTACTGTAAATTATAGGATATTAGAAGTCACTGAGGAGTTCTGTGTCTATATAAAGGTACAAGGACAAAGACTGAGTTATACAGGGAAACTCGGGGTACCATCTTATGATATTATAAGGGTAATGTATCCCTACTGTAAATTATAAGGATATTAGAAGTCATGAGGCGTTCTGTGTCTTATAAAGGTTGCAAGGACACAGACTGGGTATACAGGGAACTCGGGGGGACCCCACTCATGTATTAAAGGATTAATGTATTCCCTACTGTAAATTATAAGGATATTAGAAAGTCACGAGGAGTTCTGTGTCCATATAAAGGTACAAGGACACAGACTCGTTATACAGGGAACTTGAGTACCCACCATGTATTATAATGGTAATGTACCCTACTGTAAATTATAAGGATATTAGAAGTCACTGAGAGTTTCTGTTGTCTATAAAGGTACAAGGACACAGACTGAGTTACAGGGAACTCTGGGTACCACTCATGTATTATAATGGATAATGTATCCCCTACTGAAACTTATAATGATATTAGAAGTCACTGAGGGTTTCTTTGTCTATCAAAGGTACAAGGACACAGATCGAGTTATACCGGAACTCTGGGTACAACTCATGTATTATAAGGGATAATGTATCCCCTACGTACAAAATAAGGATATTAGAAGTCACTGAGGAGTTCTGTGTCTATAAAAAGGTACAAGGACAAGATGAGTTATACAGGGAACTATGGGTACCGCTCATGTATTATAAGGGATAAGTATCCCTACGTAAATTATAAGGATATTAGAAGTCACTGAGGAGTTATGTGCCCATACTAAAGGTACAAGGACACAGATGAGTTATCTAGGGAAACTCTGCATACCACTCATGTATATAAGGGAAATGTATCCCCTATGTAAATTTAAGGATATAGAAGTCACTGAGGAGTTATGTGTCCATATAAAGGTACAAGGACACATACTGAGTTTACAGGGAACTCTGGGGACCACTCATGTATTATAGGGATAATGTATTACCCTACTGTAAATTATAAGGATATTAGAAGTCACTGAGGGTTCTCTTGGTCCATATAAAGGTACAAGGACACAGACTGGGTTATACAGGGAACTCTGGGTACCACTTAGTATTATAAGGGATAAGTATACCCTACTGTAAATTATAAGGATATTAGAGTCACTGAGGAGTTCTGTGTCCATATAAAGGTACAAGGACACAGAAGGGTTTATACAGGGAACTCTGGGTACCATCATGTATTATAAGGGAAAATGTATACCCTACTGTAAATTATAGGATATTAGAAGTCACTGAGGAGTTCGTGTCTATATAAAGGTACAAGGACACAGACTGGGTTATACAGGGAACTCTGGGTACCCATTATTATAAGGGATAATGTATCCCCTACTGTAAATTATAGGATATTAGAAGTCACTTAGGAGTTCTGTGTCTATATAAAGGTACAAGGAGGACACAGACTGAGTTATACAGGGAACTCTGTGTACCGCTCATGTTTTAAGGGATAATGTATCCCCTACTGTAAATTATAAGATATTAGAAGTCACTGAGGGAGTTAGTGCCCATATAAAGGTACAAGGACACAGACTGAGTTTATAGGGAACTCTGGCGTACACTCATGTATTATAGGGATATGTATCCCCTACTGTAAATTATAAGGAATATAGAAGTCCACTGAGGAGTTATGTGTCCATATAAAGGTTACAAGGACATACTGGTTATACAGGGAACTCTGGGTACCACTCATGTATTATAAGGGATAATGTATCCCCTACTGTAAATTATAAGGATATAGAGTACATGAGGAGTTCTGTTCATATAAGGTACAAGGACACAGACTGGGTGTATACAGGGGGAAACTCTGGGTACCACTCATGTATTATAGGGATAATGTCATACCCTACTGTAACATTATAAGGACTTAGAAGTCAGAGGATTTCTGTGCCATAAAAGGTACAAAGGACACAGACTGGGTTATACAGGGAACTCTGGGTACCACTCATGTATTATAAGGGATAATGTATACCCACAGTAATTATAAGGATATTAGAAGTCACTGAGGAGTTCTGTGTCCCATAAAAGGTACAAGGACACAGACTGGGTTATACAGGGAACTCTGGGTACCACTCATGTATTATAAGGGATAATGTATACCCTACTGTAAATTATAAGGATATTAGAACGTCACTGAGGAGTTCTGTGTCTATATAAAGGTACAAGGACACAGACTGGGTTATACAGGGAACTCTGGTACCACCCATGTATTATAAGGGATAATTATCCCTACTGTAAATTATAAGGATATTAGAAGTCACTGAGGAGTTCTGTGTCTATATTAAGGTACAAGGACACAGACTGGGTTATACAGGGAACTCTGGGTACCACTCATGTATTATAAGGGATAATGTATCCCCTACTGTAAATTATAAGGATATAGAAGTCACTGAGGAGTTCTGGTCTATATTAAGGTACAAGGACACAGACTGGGTTATACAGGGAACTCTGGGTACCACTCATGTATTATAAGGGATAATGTATCCCCTACTGTAAATTATAAGGATATTAGAAGTTACTAAGGGGTTCTTTGTCCATATAAGGGATGGAACCTTGTGTAATTTTTGCCATAACTAGCACATGGCCCTTTGTTATAGTTGGCCCCTGGGGTTTCCAATGATCCACTCACTGATAAATGGCTTGTAGGAACTTTCTCTGGTGCTTGCGGACCTTGGCATGGTCAATCTTCTTTAACAGCTTTGTGTGCTTGTAGATCAGCCACGTTTCCCGCAGAACATTGGCAGCTGCGTTTTTAATCTGCAATGAGACAGGGTGCTGTGAGGGTGGCGGGAATCTCATCCAACAGAAAAGAACAGATATTCCCAAATAAGAACACCACCAGACTGTAAATAACACTACCAGACTGTAAATAAACACCACCAGCGGTAAATAACACCACCAGACGGGTAAATAACACCACCAGACGGTAAATAACACTACCAGACGGTAAATAACACTACCAGACGGTAAATAACACCACCAGACTGTATATAACACCACCAGACGGTAAATAACACCGCCAGACTGTATATAACACTACCAGACGGTAAATAACACTACCAGACTGTAAATAACACCACCAGACTGTAAATAACACCACCAGACTGAAATAACACCACCAGACTGTAAATAACACCGCCAGACTGTATATAACACCGCCAGACTGTATATAACACTACCAGACGGTAAATAACACTACCAGACTGTATATAACACCACCAGACTGTAAATAACACCACCAGACTGTAAAAACCACCAGCTGAAACCACCAGATGGTAAAAACACCGCCAGACTGATAAACACGCCAGACGGTAAATAACACCACCAGATGGTAAAAACACTGCCAGACTGTATAAACACTACAGATGGTAAATAACACTACCATATGGGAAAAACATACCAGACTGTTAAATAAAACACACCAGACGGTAAATAACCACTACCAGACGGTAAAATACACTGCCAGGACTGTATATAACACTACCAGATGGTAAATAACACTACAATATGGTAAAACACTACCAGACTGTAAATAACACCACCAGACGGGTAATAAAACCTACCAGACGGTAAATAACACCACCAGACTGTAAATAACTCCCCAAGACTGTATATAACACTACCAGACGGTATAAAAACACTACAGACTAATAACACCACCAGACTGTAAATAAACCACCAGACTAATAAATAACACCACCAGATGGTAAAATAACACGCCAGACTGTATATAACACTGCCAGACGGTAATAACACAGCCCAGACGGAAATAACATGCCAGACTGTATATAACACACCAGATGGTAAATAACACTACCATATGGTAAATAACACTACCAGACTGTAAATAACACCACCAGACGGTAAATAACACTACCAGACGGTAAATAACACTACCAGACTGTAAATAACACTACCAGACTGTAAATAACACCACCAGACTGTAAATAACACCACCAGACTGTAAATAACACCACCAGATGGTAAATAACACCGCCAGACTGTATATAACACTGCCAGACGGTAAATAACACCACCAGATGGTAAATAACACTGCCAGACTGTAATAAACACTACCAGATGGTAAATAACACTACCATATGGTAAATAACACTACCAGACTGTAAATAACACCACCAGACGGTAAATAACACTACCAGACGGTAAATAACACTGCCAGACTGTATATAACACTACCAGATGGTAAATAACACTACAATATGGTAAATAACACTACCAGACTGTAAATAACACCACCAGACGGTAAATAACACTACCAGACGGTAAATAACACCACCAGACTGTAAATAACTCCGCCAGACTGTATATAACACTACCAGACGGTAAATAACACTACCAGACTGTAAATAACACCACCAGACTGTAAATAACACCACCAGACTGTAAATAACACCACCCGATGGTAAATAACACCGCCAGACTGTATATAACACTGCCAGACGGTAAATAACACCGCCAGACGGTAAATAACACTGCCAGACTGTATATAACACTACCAGATGGTAAATAACACTACCAGACTGTAAATAACACCACCAGACGGTAAATAACACTACCAGATGGTAAATAACACTACCAGACTGTAAATAACATATACCAGACGTGTAAATAACACACCACCAGACTGTAAATAAACCACGTACGACGGTTAATAACACCACCAGACTGTATATAACACTACCAGACGGTAAATAACACTACCAGACTGTATATAACACTACCAGACTATATATAACACTACCAGACTGTATATAACACTACCAGAATGTAAATAACACCACCAGATGGTAAATAACACCACCAGACTGCATATAATATACCGACGTAAGTAACACTACCAGACTGTATATAACACTACCAAACTGTATATAACACTACCAGACTGTAAATAACACCACCAGACTGTAAATAACACTACCAGACGGTAAATAATACCACCAGACTGATATAACACTACAGACTGTAAACAACACAACAGACAGTAAATACACACCCACAGACGGTAAAATAACACCACCAGACTGTATATAAACACTACCAGAATGTATATAACCACTACCGGACCGTAAATAAACACTACCAATGAACTACATACTGTATATAACACTACAGACTGTAAAAACCAAACAGACAGTAAATAACACCACCAGACGGTAAATAACACCACCAGACTGTATATAACACTACCAGACTGTATATAACACTACCGGACTGTAAATAACACTACCAGACGGTAAATAACACTACCAGACTGTATATAACACTACCAGACTGTAAATAACACAACCAGACAGTAAATAACACCACCAGACGGTAAATAACACCACCAGACTGTATATAACACTACCAGACTGTATATAACACTACCAGACTGTATATAACACTACCAGACGGTAAATAACACTACCATACTGTAAATAACACCACCAGACTGTATATAACACCACCAGACTGTAAGTAACACTACCAGACTGTATATAACACTACCAGATGGCAAATAACACTACCAGACAGTAAATAACACTACCATACTGTAAATAACACCACCAGATGGTAAATAACACTACCAGACTATATATAACACTACCAGACAGTAAATAACACTACCAGACAGTAAATAACACTACCAGATGGTAAATCAAACCACCAGACAGTAAATAACACTACCATACTGTAAATAACACCACCAGATGGTAAATAACACTACCAGACTGTATATAACACCACCATACTGTATATAACACTACCAGATGGTAAATAACACCACCAGACAGTAAATAACAATACCAGACAGTAAATCACACCACCATACTGTAAATAACACCACCAGATGGTAAATAACAATACGCAGACGGTAAATAACACCACCAGACTGTAAATAACACCACCATACTGTAAATAACACTACCAGACTGTAAATAACACCACCAGACTGTAAATAACACTACCAGACTGTAAATAACACCACCATACTGTAAATAACACCACCAGACTGTAAATAACACCACCAGACTGTAAATAACACCACCAGAGGATAAATACTTGAATACCAGTCTTTAAATAACAGTAACTAAATAGTGATCTCAAACATTAAAATGTACCTGCAAAATACCCCCAGACTCAAATAAATAAAGAAACAGACCCATGACTGGCAGCACTATTAGTACATAGTATATATATTATTATATTCCATTATATTACCCAGTGCTCTTCCCCTTTATAGTTCGATACATTGTTTCAATCAATAAAAAAATGTGTTTTAGGCTGAAGTTATCCTTTAACAGATGAAATATTAGATGTACCAAGGTAGAGCACTAACCACTGTCTCACGCTGGGACCTTAACACAGGTGATTAAATTGACCTTTACAGGTGATTAAAGAGATTTTCCTTAACCCAGGTAATTAACCAGAGATCTGTAACAAGACCTCGTTAGGTGAGAAATAATTGCAGTAAAGTGGGTTAATTACATGGAATATCAATGCCCTGTTCTAGTTACTTGGTATGACTTAAGCTGGGTACACACAGCACAGATTTCTGAAAGATGGCAGACAGGATCTTGCAGACTCAAGATCCTGTCTGCCGACGGTATCGGGGCTTTATCGTTAGTGTGTGTACCCAGCTTAACTCTTTGTCGTCCTCTAGTGGTGAGAAATAATAAAGCAGTGTGTGGTGTGTTTATAAAGTATTAACAAAGGGTCACACACATGCGGCCCCAGTGCTGTACTGTCACAGCGCAGCCCAAACGCCAGATTGGGTTTTATGCTGGAAACCAAAAGAAGGTTCCAAGCAGGTTCCCCTAAGGCAAGGATAAGCAACCAGTAGCCCTCCAAATGTTTGAAAACTACAACTCCCGGCATTCTCCAACTGCCCTCTGAAACAAAGGGGGGAGGGATCCTATATAATCAAAGCCTAATTGCTGCGTCAGTGCTGTGGTATGTGTGTGTGTGTCACTGCAGTTCCTATGGACTCACCACTAGAGGGAGATGTAAGATGGTCTCTGCATTTCCTAATGACTCACCACTAGACTGAGAAACACAAGAAACACACACAGAGGCAGAACACAGCAATTACACAGACTGCAGATAAGGTTGCTTGGGACAGAGGGGGTGACCTTGGATTTGGGACAGAGGGGGTGACCTTGGATTTGGGACAGAGGGGGTGACCCTGGATTTGGGACAGAGGGGGTGACTCTGGATTTGGGAGAGAGAGAGGGGGGACCTGGATTTTGGACAAGTAGAGTTCGTACGATGACAGTCGATTGCGGGTCACAAACCCGCGACACACGTATGTGTTAGACAAACGTTATTTCGGACCGATATATCGGCACGTTATGGGCACTTATGTTGGTCGAACAAGGGCCAGTCTAGGTCCGGGAGATAATGTGCCAACCGACAGGGCGGAATCTTCAAATGGACTGGCCAAAGTAAAAGGGGCCCATACATGGTATGAGGGGAATTATTTGAGCGAAACGAAGTGTTTTGTGCACAATCGTGCGTGGGTCGGGTCGGTGACCCACAATCATCACGGTGATGTAGAACCTTAAGAGGCGGGTCTTGGCTAGGAGTTGCGGGGCACTGGAGGAGGGGGGGCTATGGCCTTGGGACATGGAGGAGGGGGCTATGCATTGGGGACATGGGGGGAGGGGGCTATGGCCTTGGGACATGGAGAGAGGGGGCTAGTGGCCTTGGGCCATGGAGGAGGGGGAGGCTAGGCCTTGGACTCATGGGGGGTCGATGGCCTTGGACAGGAGGGGGCTATGGGCACTGGGACATGGGAGGGAGGGTCTACTGGGACGGAGGGGTCTAGGCTGGCGGACAGGGGAGGAGGGGGATATGGCCTATGGACATGGAGGGAGGGGGGCGACTATGTGACTTGGGACATGGAGGAGGGGGGCTATGGCCTGGGTAAATGAGAGGAGGGCGGGGCTATGCGCCTTGAGGGATGCAGTGGAGGAGGGGACTATGGCGATTGGGACAGTGAGGAGGGTGGACTAGTGGCCGTGGGACATGGAGGAGGGGCGGACCGCTAATGGCCTTGGGACATGGAGAGGGGGGAGCTATGGCCTGGGACATAGAGGTAGGGACGAGGAGGGGCATATGGCCTTTGGACACTAAGGTGGCTATGGCCTTGGGACACTAAGGGGGCTATGACTTGAATCATTGGAGGAGGGGGCTAATGGCCATTGGGACTCACTAAGGGGGCTATGGCCTTGGCCGATGACTAAGGGTGGCTATGGTCTTGGGACAATAAGGGAGCTATGGCCTGGGATACTAAAGGGGGTAGGCCGGGGACAGATATTTAATCCCCTACTGTAACATTTATAAGGATATGTAGAAGTCACTGAGGAGTTATGTGCCCTATAAAGGTACAAGGACACCGACTAGTATATAGGAACTCTGGCGTATACCATCATGTATTAAGGGATATGTATCCCCTACTGTAAATTTATAAGGTATTTAGAAGTCACTGAGGAGTTATGTGTCCATATAAGGTACAAGGACACAACTGAGTTATACAGGGAACTCTGGGTACCACTCATGTATTAAAGGGATAATGTTCCCTACTGTAAATTATAAGATATTAGATGTCACTGAGGGTTCTGTGTCCATATAAAGGTACAAGGACACAGACTGGGTTTATACAGGGAACTCTGGGTACCACTCATGTATTTATAAGGGATAATGTAATACTCCTACTGTCAATTATAAGGATATTAGAAGTCACTGAGGAGTTTCTGTGTCCATATAAAGGTTACAAGACACAGGACTGGGTTATACAGGGAACTCTGGGTAACCCTCATGTATTATAAGGATAATGTATACCCTACAGTAAATTATAGGATATTAGAAGTCCTGAGGAGTTCTGTGTCCATATAAAGGTACAAGGACACAATGGGTTATACAGGGAACTCTGGTACCACTCATGTATATAAGGGATAATGTATACCTACTGTAAATTATAAGGATATTAGAATCACTGAGGAGTTCTGTGTCTATATAAAGGTACAAGGACACAGACTGGGTTATACAGGGAACTCTGGGTACCACCATGTATTATAACAGGGATAAGTATCCCCTAGCTGTAAATTATAAGGATATTAGAAGTCACTGAGGAGTTCTGTGTCTATATAAAGGTACAAGGACACAGACTGGGTTATACAGGGAACTCTGGGTACCATCATGTATTATAAGGATAATGTATCCCTCTCTGTAAATTATAAGAGATTTGAAGTCACTGAGGAGTTCTGTGTTCTATTAAGGTACAAGGACACAGACGGTTATCAGGGAAACTCTGGGTACACTCATGTATTAAAATAGGGATAATGTATCCCCTACTGTAAATTATAAGGATATTAGAAGTTAAAGGGGTTCTTTGTCCATATAAGGATGGAACCTTGTGTAATTTTTTGCCTAACTAGCACATGGCCTTGTTATAGTGGCCCTGGGGTTTCCAATGATCCACTCACTGATAATGGCTTGTAGGAAACATTTCTCTGGTGCTTGCGGACCTTGGCATGGTCACATCTTCTTTAACAGCATTGTGTGCTTGTAGTCAGATCCACGTTTCCCGCAGAACTTGGCAGCTGCGTTTTTAATCTGCAATGAGACAGGGTGCTGTGAGGGTGGCGGGAATCTCATCCAACAGAAAAGAACAGATATTCCCAAATAAGAACACCACCAGACTGTAAATAACACTACCAGACTGTAAATAACACCACCAGACGGTAATACACCACCAGACGGTAAATAACACCACCAGACGGTAAATAACACTACCAGACGGTAAATAACACTACCAGACGGTAAATAACACCACCAGACTGTTTACAACCACCAGAGTGTAATAACACCGCCGACTGTATATAACACTAACCAGACGGTAATAACATACCAGACTGTAAATAACACCACCAGACTGTAAATAAACACCACCAGACTGTAAATAACACACCAGACTGTAATAACACCGCCAGAATGTATATACACCGCCAGACTGTATATACAACTACCAGACGGTAATAACACTACCAGACTGTATATAACCCACAGACTGTAAAAACACCCACCAGACTGTAAATAACAACCACATAGACTGTAAATAACACCACCAGATGGTATAAACAACACCGCAGACTGTATATAACACCGCCAGACGGTAAAACAACACCAGATGGTAAATAACACTCCAGACTGTATATAACACTACCAATGGTAAATAACACTACCATATGGTAAATAACACTACCAGACTGTAAATAACACCCCAGACCAGACGGTAATAACACTAACCAGACGGTAATAACCAATGCCAGACTGTATATAACACTACCAGATGGTAAATAACACTACAATATGGTAAATAACACTATCACAGACTGTAAATAACACCACCGACAGACGGTAATAACACATACCAGAAACAGGTAAATACAAACCCACCAGACTGTAAATAACTCCGCCAGACGATATAAACACTGACAACGGTAAATAACACTACCAGACTGTAAATAACACCACCAGACTGTAAATACACCACCAGCTACTATAATAAAACCATATGTAACTAACACACCAGCCAGACTGTATATAAACTGCAGCGGTAATAACACCGCCAGAAGATGTAAATAACACTGCCAGACTGTATATACACTACCAAGCATGGTAAATAACACTAACTACATATGGAATAACACTACCAGAACTGTAAATAACACCACCAGTACGGTAAATACCACTACCATAGACGGTAAATAACACACTAGACTGTAATACACTACCAGACTGTATATACACCACCAGACTGTAATAACACCACCAACTGTAAATAACACCACCAGATGGTAAATAACACCAGCCGACGTATATCACTGCCAGAGGTAAATCACCCACAGATGGTACATACATGCCAGACATGTATATAACACTAAACCACTACAGATGGTAAATAACACTAACTCATATGGTAATACACTACCAGACAACTGTAAATACACCACCAGACGGTAAATAACACTACCAGACGGTAAATAACACTGCCAGACTGTATATAACACTACCAGATGGTAAATAACACTACAATATGGTAAATAACACTACCAGACTGTAAATAACACCACCAGACGGTAAATAACACTACCAGACGGTAAATAACACCACCCATACTGTAAATAACCTCCGCCAGACTGTATATAACCTACCAGACGGTAACTAACACTACGCAACTGTAAATAACACCACCGCTGTAAATAAACACCACAGACTGTAAAATAACACCACCAGATGGTAAATAACAAACACGCCAGACTGTATATAACACTGCCAGACGGTAATAAAAACACAGCCAGACGGTAAAATACACTGCCAGATCTGTATATACACTACCAGATGGTAATAACACTACCAGACTGTAAGTAACAACCACCAGACGGAAATAACCAACCAGATGGTAAATAACACTACCAGACTGTAATAACCCTACCAGACTGTAAATAAACACCACCAGACTGTAATAAACACTACCAGACGGTTAATAACACCCAGACTGTATAACACTACAGCAGACGGTAAATAACACTACCAGACTGTATATACACACTACCAGACTATATATAACACTACCAGACTGTATATAACACTACCAAATGTAAATAACACCACCACAGATAATAACACCACCAGAACTCATTAATACTCCAGACAAGTAAGTACACTACCAGACGGTATATAACACTACCAAACTGTATTAACACTACCAACTAGTAAATAACACGAAAAACACCACAGACTGTAAATAACATACCAGACGGTAAATAATACCACCAGACTGTATATAACACTACCAGACTGTAAAGTAAACACAACAGACAGAATACACACGCACAGCGAGACGGTAAAATAACACCACCAGACTGTATATAACACTACCAGACTGTATATAACACTACCGGACTGTAAATAACCACTACCAGACGGTAAATAACACTACCAGACTGTATATAACACTACAGACTGTAATAACACAACCAGACAGTAAAAATAACAACCAACAACCACCAGACGTAAATCAACACACACCACCAGATCTGGATATAACTAACCAGACTGTATAACACTACCGGACTGTAAACTACACTACAGCACGGTGAAATAACACTACCAGACTGTATATAACACTACCAGACTGTATAACACCACCAAGCGGTAAATAACACCACCAGACTGTATATAACACTACCAGACTGTATATAAAACCTACCAGGCTGTATATAACACTACCAGACGGTAAATAAATAACACTACCATACTGTAAAATAAACACCACCAGAACTGTATATAAACAAACACACCAGACTGTAAGTAACACTACCAGACTGTTATAAACACTACCAGATGGCAAATAACACTACCAGAGACAGTAAATACACTAACATACGAAATACACCACCAGATGGTAATAAACACTACCAAAGACTACCATAATAATAACACTACCAGACAGAAATAACACTACCAAAGCAGTAAATAACACTACCAGATGTAATCAACCACCAGACAGTAAATAACACTCACCATACTGTAAATAACACCACCAGATGGTAAATACACTACCAGACTGTATAAACACCACCATACTGTAATATAACACACCAGATGTGTAAATAACACCACCAGAACAGTAAAATAACAACTACAGACAGTAAATCACACCACCATACTGTAAATAACACACACACCAGATGGTAAATAACCATACGCAGACGGTAAATCACACCACCAGACTGTAAATAACACCACAATACCTCTACTGTAACACACTACCAGACTGTAAATAACAACACCACAGACTGTAAATACACTACCAGACTGTAAATAACACACACCAAATTGTAAATAACACACCACCGAGACTGTAAATAACACCACACCACCAGACTGTAAACACCAACCAGAGGTAAATATACTTGAATACCAGTCTTTAAATACACAGTAACTAAATAGTGATCCTCAACATTAAAATTTACCTGCAAAATACCCCCAGACTCAAATAAATAAAGAAACAGACCCATGAATGGCAGCACTATTAGTACATATTATATATTATAGTATATTCCATTATATTACCTAATTACCCGTGCTCTTCCCCTTTATAGTTCGATAATATGTTTCAATCAATAAAAAAAATGTGTTTTAGGCTGAAGTTAATCCTTTAACAGATGAAATATTAGATGTACCAAGTGAGCCTAACCCTGTTCAACGCTGGGACTTAACAAAGGGATTAAATTACTTGAATCTTTCAAGTGTTATTTAAAAGCGTTTCCTTAACCCAGGTAATTAACCAGAGATCTGCTAACAGAACCTCGTTAGGTTAGAATAATGCAGTAAAGTGGGTTATACCATGGACTATCATGCCCCTGTTCTAGTTACTTGGTATGACTTTAGCTGGGTACACACCAGCACAGATTTATTCCGAAAGATGGCAGACCGGATCTTGCAGACTCAAGATCCTGTCTGCCGATCGTCTCATCGGCGGGGCTTTACTCGTTTAGTGTGTGTACCCAGCTTAACTCTTTGTCCGTCCTCTATGGTGAGAAATAATAAAGCATGTGTGTGTGTGTTTATAAAGTACTAACAAAGGGTCACACACTGCGGCCCCTTGCTTACTGTCACAAGCGCACGCCCAAACGCCAGATTGGGTTTATGCTGGTAAACCAAAAGAAGGTCCAAGCAGGTCCCCTAAGGGTCAAGGATAAGCAAGCAACCAGTAGCCCTCCAAATGTTTTGAAAACTACAACTCCCCTGCATTCTCCAACTGCCTTCTGAACAAAGGGGGGAGGGATCCTATCTAACAAGCTAATTGCTGCGTCATTGCTGTGGGTAGTGTGTGTGGTGTCACTGCAGTTCCTATGGACTCCCCACTAGAGGTATAACTGTAAGAATTGGCTCTTCATTTCCTAATGACTCACCACTAGAACTGAGAAACACAAGAACACCACAGAGGCAGAACCCGCAATTACACAGACCTGGCCTATAAGGTCGCCTTGGACAGAGGGGGTACCTTGGATTTGGGACAGAGGTGGTGACCTTGGATTTGGACAGAGGGGGTGATCCTGGATTTGGGACAAGGGTTAAGGGCTGGATTCGGGACAGAGGGAGGTGACCCTGGATTTGGGACAGAGGGGGTGACCTTGGATTTTGGGGGACGAGGGGGTGACCCTGGATTTGGGACAGAGGGGTGACCCTGGATTTGGGACAGAGGGGGTGACCCCTGGATTTAGACCGGAAGGGGGGACGCTGGATTTGGGAGAGAGGGGGGCAAACACCTCTGTATGTTTGGACCTTAAGGTTCGTACGCACGTCGATTGGCGGGTCCCAACCCGCGACACACGATGTGTTACGAACGTTCATATTCGGGCCGATAATCGGCACGTGTATGGGCCTTTTTTGGTCGAAACTGCCGTTCGAATCCGGGATAATGGTCCCACGACAGGCGGTCTTCAATGACTGGCCAATAAGGGCCCATACATGGGGGCATTATTGCCGAAACGAATGTTTGTGCCATCGTGCGTTGTGGTTCGGGACCCACAAGCACACGTGTGTATGAACCTTAACAGGGTCTTGGGACTGGAGGAGGGGGCATGGCCTTGGACCATGGAGGAGGGGGGCTATGGCCTTGGACATGGAGGAGGGGCTCTGGCCTTGGGACATGAGGCGGGGCTATGGCCTTGTGACATGGAGGAGGGGGCTATGGCCTTGGGGGACATGAGGAGGGGTCTATGGCCTGGGACAATGGAGGAGGGGGCTAAGGCCTTGGGACATGAGGAGGGGTCCTTGGCCTTGGACATGGAGAGGTCTATGGCCTTTGGGACATGGAGGAGGGGGCTATGGCCTTGGGACATGGAGGATTGGGGTATGGCCTTGGGACAATGGAGAGGGGGCTATGGCCTTGGGAAATGGAGGAAGGAGGCTATGGCCTTGGATATTGAGAGGAGGGGCTATTGCCTTGGGACATGGAGGAGGGGACTATGGCGCTTGGGAACAGGGAGAGGGGGCTATGGCCTTGGACATGGAGGAGGGGACGATGGCCTTGGGACATGGAGGGAGGGGGCTATGGCCTTTGGACACTAAGGGGCTATGGCCTTGGACACTAAGGGGGCTTGGACTTTGAGACATGGAGGAGGGGCTATGTCCTTGTGACCCTAAGGGGGGCTATGGCCTTGGGATCTAAGGGGCTATGTCTTGGGGACACTAAGGGAGCTATGGCCTTGGGATACTAAGGGGGCTATGGCCTTGGACAGATGGGGAGGGGCTCTGGCCTTGGGACACTACGGGAGCTATGGACTTGGGACACTAAGGGAGCTATGCCTTGGGACACTAAGAGCTTATGGGCCTTGGCCCTGGAGGAGTGTGGCTAATGGCTTGGGACATCTAGGGCTATGGACTTGGAACCTGGAGGAGGGGACTCTGGGCCTTGGGACTGGAGGAGGGGGCATGCCTTTGGACACTAAGGGGCTATGGCCATGGGACACTAAAGGGGGCTATGGCCTGGGATCTAAGGGGCTTGGCTTGGGACATGGAGGAGGGGCTACGATGGCCCGTGGGACACTAAGGGAGCTATGGCATGGGAACACTAAGGGAGCTATGGCCCTTGGCCCCTAAGGAGCTATGGCCTTGAGACATGGAGGAGGGTGCTATGCCTTGGGACATGAGGAGGGGGGCTATGGCCTTTGGGACATGCGATGAGGGGGGCTATGGCCTTGGACCATGAGGATGGGGCTATGCCTTGGGCAATGGAGGAGGGGGCTATGGCCTTGGGACATGGAGGAGGGGGGCTATGGCCTTGGACATGGAGGAGGGGATATGGACTTGGACATGGAGGAGGGGGGCTAATGCCGTGGGACATGGAGGAGGGGACTATGGCCTTGGACATGGAGGAGGGGGGCTATGGCCTGGGACATGGAGGGAGGGGGCTATGGCCTTGGGACATGGAGAGGGGGGCTATGGCCTTGGACATGGAGGAGGGGACTATGCCTGGGACATGGAGGAGGGTGGCTTATGGCCTTGGACATGGGAAGGAGGGACTTGGCTTGGGACATGAGGAGGGGGCTATTGCCTTTGGACACTAGGTTACTATGGCCTTTATACATGGAGGAGGGGGCTATGCCATTGGGACACTAAGGGCTATGGCCTTGGGATCCAAGGGGGCTATGGCCTTGGGGACATGGAGAGGGGCTATGGCCTTGGGACACTAAGGGAGCTATGGCCTTGGGACACTAAGGGAGCTATGGCCTGGGACATGGAGGAGGGGGCTAGGCCTTGGAACACTACGGGAGCTCTGGCCTGGGGGACCTACGGGGGCTATGCCTTGGGACACTAAGGGAAGCTATGGCCTTGGGACACTAAGGGGGCATGGCCTTGGGACACTAGGGAGCCTCTGGGCCCTGGGACACTAAGGGGGCTATGGCCTTGGGATCCTAAGGTAGCTATGGACCTTGGGACCACGGGAGCTAAGTGCCTTGGGCACTAAGGGGCTATGCCTTGAGACATGGAGGAGGGGTCTATGGGCCTTGGGACACTAAGGGGGCCTATGGACTTGGGACATGGAGGAGGGGACTATGGCCTGGACCTGGAGGAGGGGGGCATGGCCTTTGGACACTAAGGGGGCTATGGCCTTGGGACACTAAGGGTGCTATGGCCTTGGGACAATGGAGGATGGGGCTATGGCCTTGGGGACCTAAGGGAGCTATGGCCCTTGGGAAACCCTACTGTAAATTATAAGGATATTAGAAGTCACTGAGGAGTTATGTGCCCATATAAAGGTACAAGGACACAGACTGAGTTATATAGGGAACTCTGCGTACCACTCATGTATTATAAGGGATAATGTATCCCCTACTGTAAATTATAAGGATAGTAGGTTACTTGAGGACGTTCTGGACCAGTTATACTTCTATAAACTCAGTTTTGTGGGTAATATATTAATACTTAGGTTGGAGTTCTGTATTAGACCACTCTGAAGGTATGAAGCTGATTATGTGCAATATTAGATTTTCGGGCCTAGGGCACTTCAGGCATCCCCACTCTCCCGGAAGTTTAGGGAGTCTTCCTGATTTTAATGGCAGCTCATGACCTCCCTGAAATGTTGTTTTGGAATTAGGTGAGGGAGCACAATGATGCAGTGTCTTTTAGTGGTAAACAAAGTGACAAAAAACACTTAATAGGACAGCCTTGTGTGCATGTGTGTCTGACGTGTTCATGAGTGGTGTTTGTAAGAGGCATGTGTTGGTGTGCAAGAGTGTCTGATGTTAATGTCGTGTGTCTGTATGCATGGATATGTGTTAATCTTGGGGTGGGGCTTTAGGGGGTGGGGTTGTAGGGGGTGGGAAGCCTCCTGAAATGAGTTTTGGCAGGGTGGGATGTCTTGGCCAATCTCCTTTTTGGCTTATAGTCGGTAGATTTCAAGGTGCTCCCCTGCCAGGTCGCTACCCAGCGACCCAGGGCTATGCACAAGCAAATTTTGTAAGGCGGCACTCTTAGGTGAAGTTCCATATCTTTTATTAAATCACATCAATAGTTGTAGACTTCCAGGGGTAACATAATTGCCACCGATTCTGGTACAAGTCATTCTGAATTGAGAAAGACAGCGGAATGACTAGCGAAACAGTCTTCAAGAACTAAACTCAAGGTCCATTGGATTAAAGAATACAACAGATATTAACATGACCTGGATGGATGAATATTAGATATACCATGACTGATGGATGAATATTACAGATTATTACCGTGACCTGTATGGATGAATATTACAGATACCAGTGACCTGGTCGTGAATTGAATCTTACAGATATACCGTGACCTGATGAATAAGTATTACAGATATACGTGACCGGATGGATGGAATCTTACTGATATCCCATGACCTGGATGAAATGAATATTACAGATATACACGTGACCTGGAGGATGAATATTACAGATATACCGGACTGGATGGATGATATATTACAGATATACCGTGACCTGGTGGATGAATTACAGATATACGTGCCCCTGGATGGATTGAATATTTACAGAGTAACCGTGACCTGGATGGATGAATATTACAGAATCAGTGACTGGAGATGAATAGTTACAGATATACCGTGACCTGGATGGTAGAATATTACAGCTATACCGGGACTGGATGGATGAATATTACAGATATACCGGACCTGGAGGATGAATATTACAGATATAACCGTTGACTGGATGAATGAATATTACAGATTTATTACCGGACCGGTGGATGAATATTACAGATTTACCGTGAACTGGGATGATGAATATTACAGATATAACATGACCCTAGATGGATGATATTACAGATATACCGTGGACCTGGATGGATGAATTTACAGATAGCTATAACGTGACCTAGATGGTATGAATATTACAGATATACCATGACCTTGATGGATGAATATTTAAGATATACCGGGACTGATGAATGAATATTAAGATATACCGTTGACATGGAGGATGGATATACGATTTATACGTTGACCTGGATGGATGAATATTACAGATATACCGTGACTGGATGATGAATCTTCCGACTATTACGTGACTGGATGAATGAATATTACAGATATACCATGACCTGGAGGATGAATATTTAAGATAGACAGGACCTGGAGTGGAGAATATTCAGATATACGTGACCTGGCTGAATGAATTATACAGATATACCGTGACCTGGATGGAGGAATATTAGATATACCATGGACCGGATGGAGATATTACAGATATAACCATGACCTGGATGGAGAATATTACAGATAGACCAGACTGATGGATGAATTTTACAGATATACCGTGACATGGATGAATCATTTACAGATATACCGTGACCTGGATGGATGATCTTAAGATTAACCGGGACCTGGATGGAGAATAGTACCCAGGATGACCGTGACTGGATGGATGAAATTGAAGATATACCGTGACCTGGATGGATGATATTAAGATACGTGACCTGGATGGATGCATTATTACAGATTATTACCGTGACCTGGATGGATGAATATTACGATATAACCGTGACTGGATGGAGAATATTACAGATATGACCGTTGACCTGGATGGATGAATATTACAGATATACAGTGACCTGGATGGATGAATATTACAGATATTACCGTTGACCGGGCTGAATGATATTACAGATATACAGTGACCTGGATGGATGAATATTACAGATATACCGTGACTGGATGGATGAAGATTACAGATATAAATGACCTAGAGGGGATGAATATTACAGATATTACCGGACAGGGAGTGATAAAGGTACAAGGACACAGACTGAGTTATACAGGGAACTCTGGGTACCGCTCATGTATTATAAGGGATAATGTATCCCCTACTGTAAATTATAAGGATATTAGAAGTCACTGAGGAGTTATGTGCCCATATAAAGGTACAAGGACACAGACTGAGTTATATAGGGAACTCTGCATACCACTCATGTATTATAAGGGATAATGTATCCCCTACTGTAAATTATAAGGATATTAGAAGTCACTGAGGAGTTATGTGTCCATATAAAGGTACAAGGACACATACTGAGTTATACAGGGAACTCTGGGTACCACTCATGTATTATAAGGGATATGACCCTACTGTAAATTATAAGGATATTAGAAGTCACTGAGGGAGTTCTGTGGCCATATAAAGGTACAAGGACACATGATGGGTATACAGGGAACTCTGGGTACCACTATGTAGTATAAGGGATAATGTATACCCTACTGTAAATTATAAGGTATTAGAAGTCACTGAGGAGGGGGGGGGGGTGGGGTTTTTTTTTTGTGGGGGGGGAGGGGTGTGGGGGGGGGGGGGGGGGGGAGGGGGTTGTGGCGGGGGGGGGGCGGGGGGGGGGTGGGGGGGGGAGGGGTGAAGCGGGGTCTGGGGAGGGGGGGGGGGGGGTGGGGGGGGAGTCGGGGGGGGAGGGTGGGCGGGGCGGGGGGGGGGGTGGTGGGGTGAGGTTTGGTTGTGGTGGGGGCGGGGGGGGGGGGGTGGGGGGGGGAGGGGGGTGGGGGGTCGGGTTTCTTTGTGTCTTCCTTTGTCTTGTATCTTTGTCAATATATAGGTTTTACTACAAGGACACAGACTGGGTTATACAGGGACTATGGGTAACCACTCATGTATTCTAGGGATAAGGTTACCCTACAGTAAATTTACGGATAGTTAGAAAGTCACTGAGGTATGTTCTGTGTCCATAGTAAAGGTACAAGGACACAGACTGGGTTATACAGGGAACTCTGGGTACCACTCATGTATTATAAGGGATAATGTATACCCTACTGTAAATTATAAGGATATTAGAAGTCACTGAGGAGTTCTGTGTCCATATAAAGGTACAAGGACACAGACTGGGTTATACAGGGAACTCTGGGTACCACTCATGTATTATAAGGGATAATGTATACCCTACAGTAAATTATAAGGATATTAGAAGTCACTGAGGAGTTCTGTGTCCATATAAAGGTACAAGGACACAGACTGGGTTATACAGGGAACTCTGGGTACCACTCATGTATTATAAGGGATAATGAAGACAAGTTTGTCTCTGAGCATAAGATGCTTCTGTGTCTTTAAACTCACATGCTGGTAGCCTTGAACTTCAGCTCTGTGGATCAAATCTGTCTATCACTCCAATGTGGCATGGGTTGAGTCCAGGAACTGATATCCTCAAACAGCATCTGTTTTCTGGGTTAAATTGAGTTCGTTGAAGCTTGGTCAATAGCTCATTCATTTGTTAGGGGCATTAAGGATCCTCATAACCTAATGTCATAGTTTTATTATACAGACTCTAAATCTCTTCCCCTTAGTGGTGCAGCAGGATGGCATGTTGCTGTTCCTCTCGGGAACCTTGCTAGACCCCACCAGTTGCTGTCAGGTATAACGTAAGTTTGTCTCCCATCTCCTCCAGTTTCACTGAGAGTTCCAGGAATAGTAAAGCAATTAGGATGGTTTTTAAACTGCGCCATGTTATTATCAATCACACACACCAATCTGTGTTCTCGTACTATGAGAAAAAGCACAGTTTGCTCAGTTACTCAAGGTCTGGTGGTCTGATTGATAGCAGTGATATGGTTGGCACTCCAACTTTTCTGACACCACATGTCTGTCGTTGACTGTATTACTGGAGCTTGTGGAGTTAATTGGTGCAACCGGGTACAAGAAAAGAGGACACAGGAGACTACGTATTATGGAAGAACGGCGGTTTAAGAAGTATTAAACTTAGAACTTATAAACAGCAATGAGAGCACAAATAAACACAAGTGGAGTATGCAACATTACAGCACGAAGCAAAAACAAAGTGTACTCAACTCAGAACCTTGTGACTAGAGGCGGGCCAGTCTTAAAGTCACAGCACGTAGTATAGTGACAGCCGCCCAGGTTCTTTGAATTGGCTGAGGCAGCAATGTCACAAACGACGGCCCATGATGGAAAGCAGAAGCACTGTTCGGGGTGAAAGGCTGTGACTTTAGAATCTGAGTATTTTTTTGTAAGCTGAACGGGGGTTGGAAGTGGGCAGTGTGTGCCATACACTAAAGAGAATTCTTTTAAAGGAGGTGCCACCCTTCTAAAGAAAAAATCGGTTCTCCCCCTGACCAACTCGCATATTGTTATGGCCGGGAAACTCCCGCCCGATTCGTTGTACTTACCAGTTCCCTTATTCTCCGCCCACACTGCCGGCCTTGCTTAAAGAAACTGCTAAGCAGGGGGTGGACCGGGGCAGCGCTGTCTGTGTGTGATTGGCTGAGAGCCAGCCATATCAAGGAGACAGCTGTGGCAGTCAAAACGCCAAATGATCGGCTTACATGATTCAAGTAAGTCCTCGGAGGGAGGTTTAAGCATTGCGGGATTGCGGTCAGGTAAGAAATCACGTACTTTTTTACAGTGTTATCTGCGTCACAGATATAATTATCTTTAAATATAGTACAGGGAGATTCAATAAAAGTTCTTATAGTTTTAAATTGGCACCTAATTGTGCTGTGGGGTAACCCGCATGCCCCAAACCAATCAGATCTTCAATTAAATGACTTGAAAGCGGTAAAATCTGTATTGGTGGGCAAAAATTAGCAACCTATTATTAACCATAAGAACTTTTATTGAATAATCCTATGTTCTTTCCAACATAAAATGAACATTTATTTCTCCCTTTCTTGGGGAGTGTACAGTATCTTTTAAATCAAACCGTATAAAAGAAAGCCCAGACACAAAACGTCATCAGAAAATATTATCAGTCGCCTTCAACATATTGCTTCAGGACAGTATTATCAGGAGTAAGGAATGGATGAAATGTATTTTGTATAATTTTCCACAAAGTATACAATATAAATGTATACTTTTATTATTTATATTAATATGTGTTGAGATTGAATGTTTATAAGGCTGCAACCTTAGTGCATGCTTGTCCAGAACCTATAAGTACAATTTAGGTCATACAATTTGAATACTTCAGCACTAAATCTATATAAAGGAGTCACTGGAGCCCCTATACAGTGCATACTTAAGGATATTACGTCACCGAGAGTTCTGACCTTATAAAAGCATTGAAGTTGCAGGAAGTGCTTTTATACCAGTGCCGGGGCAGGGAACTCTGAGCTGACTAAACATGTCTATATCGTTATAATGCTGAAGGAGCGCCATTATAAGTTTCTTATTTAATGTTTGTCTATCCAGCATTGAGAAAGTTCATGATCTTGGCAGTACCATTGCAGACCTGCAGTGGATGGCCAAAACTAATGAAATCAATTGGCTTGCGAGAGACCCTTAAGAAGTCAATGAAGTTAAAAATATTAAACGTCCGCCTAAATAGGACAATGCTCCCCTTAGACGTGTAATTTAAGAGACATAGCAACCAAAGGAGGAAGTTCCCGACATTTATAGACGCATGAGCCCGCAGACCACGAGATGAGTAATATAACGTAGAATATAGATTTGAAGGGACACCATCATTTCTTATAATACCATAAGGTTCTGATTCCCTTCTCCCCCCCCCGTCCCATGCATTTTTAAATCTAGCTTGTCCTTATGCTAACCTAAATTGAAAACCCCCAAGCACCTACCAACATTAAATTCAGTAGGGAAAGGAAACATCCGAGCCCAGAGCCTATCTGGTTAAACAAACTTGGCTCATAAAGGAGAAGAGTTGGTTGCCCAAAATGGAAATTTGGATGTGTATATTTTGGTAATGTGTGGATATAGTGGATAATAGAATCTTTACTCAATGGTGATATTTTAAACTGTACTCAGACAGTTGGGAACTCGAACTCGGATCCCTCTTGCCTTCCTGCGCGTCGGCCCTGCATATTTCTGCTCCCCTTTTGAGTTGGTGGAGCGCACAGAGCTAGTACATGTTATTCCTGTATGCTGTCTGCATTTTGTCGTGTGCCTACCCCCTCTTTGCTGTTGAGTGTCGAGTACTCATTTGAGGATTCACACTAGACCAACTAGAGGGGGAATGATACAGACTAGCGATTTTAGTCATGTTCTTGCATCCAACATCTTACACACTGACCCGAGTATCTACCATACTCATAAACAAGAGAATTTGACGTTCACATTATTTCAGCTTTAAATACAACTGTGCCATTAGTTTTAACACATTCATAAACCCCATTGCGCAAGAACATACTACACAAGCACAACGAGCAAGACAAAGAAAAGGGTGTGGTATTTGGGGAAGCACAGAATTTTGTGAGAGTAAGTCTGATAACTGCTTTTTATGGGATCGGAGGTTAATAGGGAGACAGAAGGTGTATACTCACCCTTGGCGCATATACGTCCTCGAACCCTCCTGGTGGTGGCAATCTAAGAGGTTGGTTAGCCGAGGACCGTTACTGGAGATATTGTTAGCGCGAGATAGACAGATGTGAGGAGGGCTGTCGAGGACTGTGGACTGCGGACCGAAGGAGGGGAACACAGGACCACATTCGGGACCAGATCGTGTCAGAGGGGGGTTCCCCCACTTCCTATTGGCGCTCTTCGCCTCCGGACCTGAGATTTGGGAAGAGGGGGTGACCCTGGATTTGGGACAGAGGGGGTGACCCTGGATTTAGGACAGAGGGGGGACTCTGGATTTGGGAGAGAGGGGGGACTCTGGATTTTGGACACTTAAGGTTCGTACGCACGTGCGATTGCGGGTCCCAACCCGCGACACACGATGTGTACGAACGTTCATTTCGGCCGATAATCGGCACGTGTATGGGCACTTTGTTGGTCGAAAAGGCCGTTCGGTCGGGGATAATTGTCCAACCGACAGGGCGGATCTTCAAATGACTGGCCAATAAAGGGCCCATACATGGGGCGATTATTTGCCGAAACGAATGTTTGTGCACATCGTGCGTTGTGGGTCGGGACCCACAATCACACGTGTGTATGAACCTTAAGAGGGGTCTTGGGACATGGAGGAGGGGGCTATGGCCTTGGGACATGGAGGAGGGGGCTATGGCCTTGGGACTGGAGGAGGGGGCTATGGCCTGGGACATGGAGGGAGGGGAACTATGGCCTTGGGACAGTGAGGAGGGGCTAGCTTGCATGGGGGCCTCGGGCTTGACATGGAGGGAGGGGCTATGGACTGGGACATGGAGGAGGGGGCTATGGCTGGGAAGTGAGGGGTGGGGGGCTATGGCCTTGGGACATGGAGGGGAGGCTATGGCTTTGGGATCTGGGGAGGGGTGGCTATGGCCTTGGGAATGTAGGAGGGGGACAATGGCCTGGGACATGGAGGAGGGGGGCTATGGCCTTGGACATGAGATGGGACTATGGCCGTGGACTGTAGAGGGGCTATGGCCTCGGTACACTAAGGTGGCTATGGCTTGGGAACACTAAGGGGCTATGGTTGACATGGAGGAGGGGCTATGGCATGGGCAGGGGGCTGGCTGGGATGCAAGTGCAGTCTTGGGACAACTAAGGGAGCTATGGCCTTTGGGACCTAAGGGATCTATGGCCTTGGATCTGGAGAGAGGGGCTATTGCCTGGGACCCTAAGGAGCTAGGGCCTTGGGACACTAAGGGGCTATGGCCTTGGACACTAGGGAGCTATGGCCTTGACACTAGTGGGCTATGGCCTTTGGACACTACGGAGCTATGCCTTGTGACACTAAGGGGCTATGCCTTTGGATACCTAAGGGCGCATGGACTTGGGACACTAGGATCTATGGCCTTGGGACACTAAGGGAGCTATGGCCTTGAGACATGGAGGTAGGGGGCATGGCCTTGGGACACTAAGGGGCTATGGACTTGGGGACATGGAGGAGGGGACTAGGGCTTGGGAACAATGGAGGAGGGGGCTATGGCCTTGGGACACTAAGGGGGCTATGGCCTTGGGATACTAAGGGGGCTATGGTCTTGGGACACTAAGGGAGCTATGGCCTTGGGACACTAAGGGAGCTATGGCCTTGGGATACTAAGGGGGCTATGGCCTTGGGACACTAAGGGGGCTATGGCCTTGGGACACTAAGGGAGCTATGGCCTTGGGATACTAAGGGTGCTATGGCCTTGGGACATGGAGGAGGGGACTATGGACTTGGGACATGGAGGAGGGGGCTATGGCCTTGGGGCACTAAGGGGGCTATGGACTTGGGACATGGAGGAGGGGACTATGACCTTGGGACATGGAGGAGGGGACTATGGCCTTGGGGCACTAAGGGGGCTATGGCCTTGGGACATGGAGGAGGGGGCTATGGCCTTGGGACATGGAGGAGGGGGCTATGGCCTTGGGACTATGGCCTTGGGACATGGAGGAGGGGGCTATGGCCTTGGGACATGGAGGAGGGGGCTATGGCCTTGGGACACTAAGGGTGCACTCTGGGCTTCTAGTGCCCATTATTGTAACAGGCTTAATGTCTAGTAATAATATAAAATATTACAGGATTTCTAAATAAAAAGGACTAGGAGGAGGAGCTTGTGTTTGCATCAAACCAATTCTTAGCGCAGAGGGAGGAGCCTCTAAGCAGCAAGTTGAAAGCCACAGCTTACCCGCTTTGTCAGTTGAGTGTCCATCATAAAGTTATGGACGTGCTTTTCTGCTTTGGTGAGTTCCAGTTTTCTTGCGACCACAGCGACAACCAGTGCAGTACATCCGGCACCCTGCAGGGGGCGAGAACTCACAATCATCGAATACCTCCAATACACAGATAAAAGTGCCTCATTTCACCTGCTGCAGAACCCTCACTGTCCCCCCCCCTCACGAAAAAAATGCTTGAACGCAAAACGGACGCCCAATCGCGTTTTTTCTTTGAGAATAGCACCACAATCGTGTGTGCGATAACGCACGCAAAAGCGGGTGCGCTCTGGTGCGCTGCAGTGTGGTCTCAGCCTAAATGGGTTATCGCCAATTTAAGACACTCAATAAATTCCCCCCTGGAGGATATTTTTCATCCTGCTAATCGCAGTTTACTTGCCCTTTAATTTCCTTCCTATGTATATTGTTAATATTGTTTATCTGGGGGGGCGACAGAGGTTCGGTACACATAACAGACCCCTATACGGTATAATCTACCTGTATATCGCTTAATAGTTTGACCGTAAAATGTATAGACGATATTTAGGACAAAATGTCTAGACCAGTGTATCATGCTGTGAAAATTACCGTAAAATCTCTTTATTATTGGGCAGGGTTTAAATCATTGCTGTAGGGTACCTGTGACTATAACCCCACCCCTAAACCCAGGACACCCCCCCAACCACACCCATTTTTTGTTGGTATGTTTTATTAAACCTTAACTATAGCCTGTAATGAAAGTCTGCTCTCTGGTGGCCAGATAATCCAAATAAACAGTAACATGCTTGCTTGGATTTACAAAGCACCGAGGTTTAATGTTGTGTACAGGCGTAAACACACACTAAGTGCAATTAGCTTTGTATTGTTACCAGTTCGTTTGGCTGCCCCAGGATATGCTGCTTGACGGAGCTGCCACACTTACGCCCACTGGATGAGCATATGCCTGGTACATGTAATAACGTGCCAGTTTCAGTTGCTGTTAATGCTGTGCAGATCTGTGTATGTCTGGGCCCTGGGGACACATTCATTTCCTGTTGGATGGCAGTGAGACAGAGGTCATAGTCATTACTGAGGATTTAACTCACCCGCTGCTGCATTAATTAGTCTGGGTCAGTTAATAGGCAGATCGGCTTAAAGGGGGATTGGAAAAAACATGTAACTAGTTCTCTGTATATTTATGTTTATACATATGGGTGGGAGCTGCCATATTGTTTCCCTTAGACAGTACAGTATGAGGGTATAGCTTATTGTGTGTACAGAACATTCCTTCTTTGTATATTTATATTTATACATATGGGTGGGACCTGCCATAGTGTTTCCCTTAGACAGTACAGTATGAGAGTATAGCTTATTGTATGTACAGAACATTCCTTCTCTGTATATTTATACATATGGGTGGGAGCTGCCATATTGTTTCCTTTAGACAGTACAGTATGAGGGTATAGATTATTGTATGTACAGAACATTCCTTCTCTGTATATTTATACATATGGGTGGGAGCTGCCATAGGGCCTATGGCCTTGGGACATGAGGAGGGGGTAAAGGGAGAGGGCTATGGCCTTGGGACATAAGGGAGCTTGGAAGGAATTGGGACATGTAGGGGAGCTATGGCCTTGGACACTAAGGGAGCTATGGCCTTGGGGAACATGGAGAGGGGGGCTATGGGCCTTGGGACAACTAAGGGGGCTATGGAAACTTGGGACAGGAGAGGGGGGACTATGGCCTTGGGCATGGAGAGGGGGGCAATGGCCTTGGACACTAAGGGGGCTGGCCATGGGACGACTAAGGGGGCGTATGGCCTTGGGGATAGCTAAGGGGGCTATGGCGCTATGGGACATGGAGGAGGGGGCTATGGCCTTGGGACATAAGGGAAGCGATGCATTGGACACTAGGGAGAGCTATGGCAGGACACTAAGGCGAGCTATGGCCTTGAGTACATGGAGGAGGGGGTCTATGGCCTTGGGACAGTGGAGGAGGGGGCTATGCCTGGGACCATGAGGGGGGGGCTAGGGCCTGGAATGGACGGAGGGGGCTATGGCCTTGGGACCTGGAGGAGGGGGGGCTATGGCCTTGGGACAGGAGGAGGGGGGCTTGCCTTGGGGACATGGAGGAGGGGATATGCACCTTGGGACAGGAGGAGGGGGGCCTATGGCCTTGGGACATGGAGGAGGGGACTATGGCTCGGGGACTGGAGGAGAGGGGGGCTATGCGCTGGGGACATGGCGGAGGGGGGCTATGGCCTTGAGGAACTGGAGGAGGGGGGCATAGGCCTTGGGACATGAGGAGGAGGGGACTATGCCTTGGGACATGGAGGAGGGGGGCTATGGGCCTGTGGGACATGGAGGGAGGGACTATGGCCTTGGGACCATGAGGAGGGGGACTATGGCCTTGTGGACACTAAGGGGAACTATGGCTTGAGAATGGAGGGAGGGGGCTATGGCCCTTGGGACACAAGGGGGTATGGCCTAGGGATACTAAGGGGGGCTATGCCTGGGGACATGGACTGGAGGGGGGCTATGGCCTTGGGACACTAAGGGAGCTATGGCCTTGGGACACTAGGGGATTGGCCTTGGGACATGCGGATCGGCAGGATGAAACGGGAAGCTGAGCGGCCTGGACACTAAGGAGGCTATGGAGCCTTGGGAACCCTTGACAAGGGGCTTGAGCCTTGGGGACACTAGAATGAGGGGCCTTCGAACTAGTTGGCCTTGGGACATAGGGAGTATGGCCTTGGGACACTAAGGGGCTATGCCTTGGGATCTAAGGCGAGAGCTATGGACGTGGGAACTAAGGAGCTTGGCGCGTGGGACACTAAGGGGCTATGGCCTTGAGACATGGAGGAGGGGGCTATGGCCTTGGGACATTAAGGGGCTATGGACTTGGGACATGGAGGAGGGGATATGGCCTTGGGACATGGAGGAGGGGGGCTTGGCCTTTGGACACTAAGGGGGCTATGCCTTGGGACACTAAGGGGGCATGGGCCTTGGGACATGGAGCGCGTTTTTGGGGCTATGGCCTGGGACACTAAGGGAGCTATGGCTTGGGACACTAAGGGGAGCTATGGCCTGAGACATGGAGGGTGGGGCTAGGCCGTTGGGACACTAAGGGGGCTATGGCCTTAGGATACTAAGGGGTGTATGGTTTGGGGCACTGTAAGGGGAGCTATGGCCTTCGGACACCTAAGGGAGCTATGGCCTTGGAGGATACTAAGGGGGCTAGGGGCCTTGGGCACTAAGGGGGCTATGGCTCCTGGGACACTAAGGGAAGCATGCCTTGGGTACTAAGGGGGCTATGGCCTTGGGACATGGGGAGGAGGGACTATGTGACTTGGGACATGGAGGAGGGGGGCTATGGCCTTGGGGCACTAAAGGGGGCTTATGGAGCTGGGACATGGAGGAGGGGCGACTATGGACCTTGGGAAATGGAGGAGGGACGACTATGGCCTTGGGGCACAAGGGGGGCTATGGGCCTTGGGCATGGAGGAGGGGCTATGGCCTTGGAGACATGGAGGAGGGGGCTATGGCATTGGGACTAGGCCTGTGGGACAGGAGGGGGGGCTATGGCTGGGAACATGGAGGAGGGGGGCTATGGCCGTGGGGCACTAAGGGGCTATGGCCTTGGGACATGGGAGGAGGGGGGCTATGCCTTGGACATGGAGGAGGGGGCTTGATTGGGCACGGGCTTGGTTGCGAGGCAGAGGGGGCCTATGGCCTTGGACATGGAGGAGGGGCGGCTATGGCCTTGGGACTATGGCGAGGCTTGGACATGGCGGGGGGCGTACTGAGAGGGCGCTTGGGACATGGAGGAGGGGGCTATGGCCTGGGACACTAAGTTTGGGGGGCCACTCGGCTTCTAGTGCCATTATGTAACAGGGCTTAATGTTAGTGAAATAATTTAAAAGATATTACAGGGATTTCAAATAAAAAGGACTAGGGGAGGAGGCTTGTGTTTGCATCAAACAGATTCTTAGGCGAGGGAGGAGCTCTAAGCAGCAAGTGAAAGGCCACAGCTTACCCCGCTTTGTCAGTTGAAGTGTACATCATTAAAGTTATGGACGTGCTTTTCTCGCTTTGGTGAGTTCCAGTTTTCTTGCCGACCACAGCGACAACAGTGCAGTACATCGGACCATGCAGGGGGCGAAAGAGGAACTCACAATCATCGAATACCTCACAAACACAGATAAAAGTGCCTATTTACAACTGCTGGCAGAACCCTCATGTCACCCCCCATCACGAAAAAAAATGCTTGAACGCAAAAACGGAACGCCCAATCGCGTTTTTCTTGCGAATAGGCACACACTCGTGGTCCGTGCGATAACGCCGCAAAGCGGGGGGCGCTTGGTGCGCTGCAGTGTGTCTCACCTAAATGGGTTATCGCCACAATTTAAGACACCAATAAATCTCCCCCCTGGAAGATTTAGGTTTTCATCCATGCCTAATCGCAGTTTATTGCCCTTTAATTTTCCTTCCTTATGTATATTGTTAATATGGTTTAATTGGGGGGGGAAACAGCGGTTCGGTACACATAACAGACCCCTATACGGTATACATCTCTGTATATGCTTAATAGTTTGACCGTCAAATGTATAAGACGATATTTAGGACACAATGTCTAGACCGTGTATCATGCGTGCTGTGTGAAAATTACCGTAAAATTCTCTTATATGGGCAAGGGTTTATAATCATTGCTGCGGGTACTGTGACTCTAACCCACCCCTAAACCCAGGACAACCCCCCACACCACACCATTTTTGTTTGGTATGTTTTCTTAAACCTAAACTATAGCCTGTAATGAAAGTCTGCTATCTGGTGGCCAAGATAATCCAAATAAACAGTAACATGCTTGCTGGAATTTACCAAAGCACGAGGTTAATGTTGTGTAAAGGCGTAAACCACACTAAGTGCAATAGCTTTGTATTGTTACCAGTTCGTTGGATGCCCCAGGATATGGCTGCTTGACGGAGCTGCCACACTTACGACATGGATGAGCATAGCCTGGTACATTGTAATAAACGTGCCAGTTTCAAGTTGCTGTAATGCTGTGACAGATTGTGTATGTCTGGGCCATGGGGGGACACATTCATTTCCTGTTGAATGCAGTTGAGACAAGGCCATCGTCATTACTGAGGAATTTAAATCCCGCTGCTGCATTATTAGTCTGGAAGTCGTTTATAGGCATGTATAAGGCTTAAAGGGGGATTGAAAAAAACATGTAACAACTAGTCTCTGTTATTTATGTTTAACATATGGGTGGGAGCTGCCATATTGTTTCCCTAGACAGTACAGTAGAGGGGGTATAGCTTATTGGTGTACAGAACCATTCCTTTTTGTAATATATTTATACATATGGGTGGGACCTGCCATAGTGTTTCCTTAGACAGTAAAGTATGAGAGTTATAGCTTATTGTTGTCAGAACATTCTGCTCGTATATTATAACATATGGGGGGAGCTTGCAATATTGTTTCCTGTAGACAGTACAGATGAGGGTATAGATTATTGTAGTAAGAAAATCCTTCTCTGTATATTTATAATATGTGTGGGAGCTGCCCCATAGTGTTTCCCTTAGACAGGGGGGGGGGCGTGCTCTTCATTGTTACGCTACTTTTGTTTTATCTTTCTTTTTTTTTGTTGTTGTTATATGATGTCTTCTTACGAAGTATGGGGTATAGCTATTGTATGTACAGAACATTCCATTCTGCTTATAAATTTATTACATATGGATGGGAGCTTGCCTGCCATTATTGTATTCCTTAGACAGTCAGTATGAGGTATAGCTTATGTGATGTACAGAACCTTCCCTTCTCTGTATATTTATATTTATACATATGGGATAGGGGGAATCCATAGGTTTCCCTTAGACAGTACCGTATGAGAGTTCAGCTTATTGTATGTTACGAAACTTCCTTCTCTGTATATTTAGACATAGGGTGGGAGCTGCCATATTGTTTCCTTTAAGACAGACAGTATGAGGGTATAGATTATTGAGTACAGAACATTCATTCTCTGTATATTTATACATATGGGTGGGAGTGCCAAGAGTGTTTCCCTTAGGACAGTACAGGATGAGGGTTATAGCTTCTATTGTATGTACAAAATTCATTCTCTGTACAATTTATACATTATGGGGGGAGATGCCATAGTGTTTCCCTTAGACAGTACAGTATGAGGGTATAGTATAGCTTCTTGTTATGTACAGAAACATTCCTTCTCTGTACATTTATACATTGGCTGGGAGCTGCCATATTGTTTCCCTTAGACAGTACAGTATGAGGTCTAGCTTATTGGTGTACAGAAATTCCTTCTCTGTATATTTATATCTTATAATATGGGTGGGACCCGCATAGTGTTCCCTTAGACAGTTACCGATATGAGATATAGCTTATGTATGTAACGCAAATTCCTTCTCTGTATATTTTATAACATAGGGTGGGAGAGCCCATATTGTTTCCTTTAGACAGTACAGTATGAGTGGGTTATAGATTATGGTAGACAGAAACATTCCTTCTCTGTATATTTATAATAACTTTTTTGGGGGGGCGGGTATGCAATAGTGTTCCCTTAGACAGTACAGTATGAGGGTTTATAGCTTATTGTATTACAGAACATTCCTTACTCTGAACATTTATACATATGGATGCGGAGCTGCCATATTGTTTCCCTTAGACAGTACAGTTATGAGGGTATAGCTTATGTGTGACAGCAAATTCCTTTGTATTTATATTATACAATGGGTGGGGCCACTGCCATAGTGTTCCTTAGACAGTACATATGAGAGTATAGCTTATGTATGTTACAGAAACATTGCCTTCTCTGATATTTTATTAAATATGGGTTGGGAGCTGCCTATATGTTTCCTTTAGACAGTACAGTATGAGGGTATAGATTATTGTATGTACGACACATTCCTTCTCTGTATCTATATATATATGGGTGGGAAGCTGCCATAGTGTTTCCCTGAGACAGTACGTATGAGGGTATAGCTTATTGTATGTACAGAACATTCCTTCTCTGTACATTTATCAATGGGTGGGAGTGCCATAGTGTTCCCTTAGACGAGACCAGTATGAGGGTATAGATTATTGTATGTACAGAACATTCCTTCTCTGTTATTATACATATGGGTGGGAGCTGCCATATTGTTTACCTTAGACAGTTACCAGTTATGAGGGTATAGCTATTTATGACAGACATCCTTCTTGTACATTTATACATATGGATGGAGAGCTGCCATATTTGTTTCTCCTTAGACAGTACAGTATTGAGGGTATATCTAATTATTGTGTGTTACAGAACTCCTTCTCGTGTATATTTAATTATACATATGGGTGGGAGCTTGCCATATTGTTTCCTTAGCCAGTTACAGTATGAGAGTATAGAGTTATTGTATGTTACGAACATTCTGCTCTGTTTATTTATAATAGGGTGGGAGCTGCCATATTGTTCTCCTTGGACTAGGTACAGTAGAGGGTATAGATTTGTCATGTACAGAACATTCTTCTATGTATATATATACCTAGGTGGAGCTGCCATAGTGTTTCCCATTAGACAGTACAGTATGAGGGTATGAGCTTATTGTGTAAGAACATTCCTGTTGAAGGTTCCATTCTCCAAGGTCATGGTATATTGTGGTATTTCAATTAGATCAACTGGACTATGAACGTATTAGGTTCTTGAAGGACATTCGCTAGTCATAGACTGGCTTCTCCAAGTCGAATGGACTTGACAAGATCTGGTGGCAACTGATGTACCCTGGAAATCCCCAATTAGCAATATACAGGCCAGGTTTTAAGGGCCGTTGATTAGGTAGTGGCAAGAGGTGTTATAGGAACGGCCCAGAGTAACCGGTGTCAAAATTTGTATGGGGGGAGACCAAACAACAACTGCATCAACGTATATGGCCCAGACACAGAAGATGCCCAATTCCTCGGGTCAGGGACCTAATCCGGTTTGTACTGCATCTTAAGGATAAAGGAATACATTGAAGATTGAATGTATAAACATATTGGGCAAAGAGAAACCGTGAATGGTTTCAAGAGGAGGGGTTGTGAGAGGGGAAGGCGGCCATTATGTGAAAAATAAAGAAACCCAAGCCTATAGAGGTGGGGGGTTCGGGACACCAACGGTTCTGCCATGTACAATGCTTTTGTTTGGACCCTACTCTGGGCGTTCCTAAACACCTCTTAGCACTATCTAATCACCCCTTTAAACACATGGCGTCGTGTGATATGCGAATTGGGATTTTCCAGTGGTACATAATGCCACAGATTCTTGTACAAGGTCATTCGAATGGAAGCGAAGGCAGTCGGATGCTCAGCGAAACGGTTCAGAACTAAATTCAAGGTCCGGTTGATCTAAGTGAATACAACAGATAGTAAACATGTCCTTCTTTGTATATTTATACATTGGGTGGGAGCTTGCCATATTGTTTCCTTAGACAGTACAGTATGAGGGTATAGCATTGTGTGTACAGAACATTCCGTCTCTGTATATTATATATATGGGTGGGAGCTGCATATTGTTTTCCTTAGAAGTTACAGTATGAGGGTTATAGCTTATTGGTGCGTACAGAAACATGCTTCTTCTATATTTATTTATATTTATACATATGGGTGGGAGCTGCCAATTGTTCCCTTAGACCAGTACAGTATGAGGGTATAGTTTATGTGCTGTACAGACATCATCTCGATATTTTATATCTATCACATATGGGTGGGGTGCCATATGTGTCCTTAGACAAGTACAGTATGAGGGTATAGCTTATTGATGGGTACAGGACCATTACCTTCTCTGGTATATTCTATTATAACATATGGGTGGGAGCTGCCATATTGTTTCCACTTAGACAAGTACAGTATGGTAGTGCCGGGTATATTATTGTATGTCCAGAAAGTCCTTCTCTGTGATTTATATTTATAACATATGGGTGGGAGCTGCCCATATGTTTCACTTAGACAGTACACGTATGAGGGGAAATCTTATTGTATGTGATACGAACACTTCCTTCTCTGTAATCTATACCATATGGGTGCGAGTGCCATAGTGTTTCCCTTAGAACAATACAGTAGGAGGGTTATAGACTTTTATTGAGTACAGAAACATCCTTCTCTAATATTTATGACTATGGGTGGGAGCTCCATATTGTTTCCTATAGCAGTACAGTTGAGGGTTTGATTATTGTGTGTACAGAAACATTCCTTCTTGTATATTTATATTTAACCATATGGGAGAGGAGCTGCCATATTGTTCCCTAGACCAATTACAGTATGAGCTAAGCTCGGATATTAAATCTTGTACTTCATTGGTAAAAATCTGGGCAGCTCTGGTCCTGTAATGTCCCCATGTGTCTGACTAGGGGAGATTGGAATATATATTGTGGTAGTATTGTAAACAATAGAAAAAAAAAATTGTTGTTTAAAAGGGAGGCTTACCCCTTGTTTTCCACACGATGACGGGAAAAGCGGGTGGTTGGCATCTCTCTCTCTATTTCGCTGGTTAGATTGTGTGGTGGCCGTGGGAACAGGGACATCTCTGCTGCTGGCACCAGCCCACAGTTTCATCAATCCGACCAGAACTTTTATCTATTCCACAGAGATTCATTTCATCCCATAAACTGAACCGGGAGAAAGAAAAAAAAACGAGAGAATTGGATAACAGGGCCCAGTTGCCATTCAGCTGGAGTGCCATACAACTGGCTCATCGGGCAACCAAATTGCACCCCCTTGCTGTTCTACGAAATCGACCCATTCAATTGGGCCTTATTATGGTTGGTGTTATTATGGATGTATTTTCTATCCTAATACCCACCCACCCCTCGCTCTCTCTCTCCTTTCTCTCTCTACTATATATATAATATATACACAGTTGTGACAATAGTGAGTTCAACCCTACATTGAAGTATTGTGACACATAGTGAGTACTACCCTCACAACTTACAGTTGTGTGACCAATAGTGAGTTCACCCTCACATTACGTATGTGGCAATAGTGAGTTCATCTCACATACAGTATGTGACAATAGTGAGTACCTCACTCAGTATTTAAAGTAAGAATCATGAGTGTCACCTACATTACAGTATGTGACAATATGTGAGTTCACCCTCAAATTCAGTATGTAAGAATCATGAGTTTCCACCTCACATACAGTATGTGACAATAGTGAGTTCACCCTCAAATTACATGTCATGTTGACCAATAGGGCAGTTACACCCTCAAATTACCCTATGTTGACAATCGGTAAGTTCACCCTCACATTACAGTATGTGACAATTAGTGAGTTCACCCTCAGTTTTCTACACTAGTGTGACAATAGTGAGTTACACCCCTCACATTACACTATGTAAGAATAAGTGAGTCCACCCTCACGTTTACAGTATTGACAATAGTGAGTTCATCCTCACATTTACAGTATGTTGACAATAGTGAGTCACACCTCAATGTACAGATGTAAGAATAATGAGTCAACCCTCTCACATTACAGTTTGCGACAATAGTGAGTTCACCCATCATTACAGTATGTAAGACATCATGAGTTCACCCTCACATTACAGTTTGCGACAACAGTTGAGTTCAGCCTCACATACAGGTGTGTTGGACAATAGTGGAATTCACCCTGACCTTGTGTTAAAGGGATAGTTCCTACAAAGTGAACTATCCTTTAATCATTGTTGAAGACGGAAGGTTAAGGAGCTTTTGTCTTACCTCGTTCTTCAATCAATCTAAGTGGGAGCCAGGAAAGAAACTTAGAGCAAACTTACCCACTACGCCATCCTCGCAGCAGCACTCGTTACCCAGTTCTGTCGTAAATATAACACGCGTTCTTCGATGAATGTGCCGATTATAGTTAAACAAAGCCCGACCCGGTCCAGGAATTTCAGTGCTCGTGCGGAGGGTTCGTGTTAGCGGTAAGTTTGCTCTAAGTTGTCCTGGCTCCACTTGTATTGATTGAAAGACCGGAGGTTAAGAACACAGCTAGTGGTAGTGATTATCCTTTCAATTTGTATGTATCCTTTCCATGGAACAATAGTAAAGATCTGACACTGTAGGACAATGTGAAGAGTCAGTGTACAGCTTGTGTTTGGATCAGTATCATGTTGGAATCCTGCCCTGTGTCCCAGTTTACTTAGGGAGTTATGTATTGGATGTCACAGTACATGTTGTCATTCAGGTCCTTTCAATGAAACGTATCTCCCTGTGCTGGCCGTAATCATGCAGCCCAAACCATCCACAACTTCACTGACATTGCCTAACTGTAGGCAAGACCACACATGGCTTTTGTACTCCTCACTTGGTACACACACAAACACTGGGTATATTAATGATATATGAGGTCGGTCCTGGGTATATTAATGATATGGCAGCTCCCACCCATAAGTATAAATATTACCGAGAAGGGAATGTTTGTACATACAATAAACTTAGAACCTAATACGGTACTGTCTAAGGGAAACAATATGGCACTCCCACCCATATGTATTAAATATAAATATACAGAGAAGGAAGTTCTGTACATACAAAAGCTATACCCTCATATGTACTGTCTAAGGGAAAACAATATGGCAGCTCCCACCCATATGTATAAATATAAAATACAGAGAAGGGAATGTTCTGTAAACAATAAGCTATTTACCCTCATCCTGTACTCTAGGGAACAATATGGCAGCTCCACCATAGTATAAATATACAGAGAAAGGAATGTCTGTACACACAATAATTTATATACCCTCATTACTGTATGTCTAAGGGAAACAAAATGGAAGCTCCCACCCAGATGTAGTAAAATAAAATATACAGAGAGGAATGTTCCTGTACATACAATAAGCTATTACCATCATTACTGTACTGTCTAAGGGAAACAATATGGCAGCTACCACCCCTATGATATTTAATATAAGAGAAGGAATGTTCTGTACACACACTAAGCCTATGCCCTCATACTGTACTGTCTAGGGAAACAATATGGCAGCCCCACATTATGTATAATATAAATATACAGAGAAGGAAGAAGGAATGTTCTGAATACAATCAGCTATACCCTCATATTGTCAAGTCTAAGGGAAACAACTATGGGAACTCCCAACCATAATCTATAAATATAAATATACAGAGAGGAATCTTTGTACATACAATAATCTATACCCTCATAGTTACGTCTAAGGGAAACAATATGGCAGCTCCCACCCCTATGTATAAATATAAATATACAGAGAAGGAATGTCGTACACACAATACGCATACCCTAATTCATACTGTACTCTTTAGGGAAACAATATGGGCAGGCTCCCACCCATATGTATAAATATACAGAGAAGGAATTTTCTGTACATCCAATTAAGCGATACACTCATACTGTACTATCTAAGTGAAAACAATATGGCAAGCTCCAACCCATCTGTAAAATATAAAATATCACAGAGAAGGAAGTCTGTACACCACATAAGCTATACCCTCATACTGTATGTATAAGGGAACAATATGGCAGCTCCCACCACATATGTATAAAATAATAGAAGAGAAGGATGTTCGGTACAATACAATAAGCATATACCCTCATCTGTACTGTCTAAGGGAAACAATTGGCAGCTCCACCATATGTATACATATAAATATAAAGAGAAGGGAATGTTCTTGACATACAATAAGCTATACCCTCAGACTTTACTGTCTAAGGGCAAACAATATGGACAGCTCCCACCCATATGTATAAATTATAAGAGAAGGAATGTTCTGTACATACATAAGACTATTACCACTCATACTGTACTGTCTAAGGGAAACAATATGGCAAATCCCACCCATATGTATAATATAAATATACAGAGAGGAATGTTCTGTCACAGACAATAAAGCTATACCCTAATACTGTACTTGTTCTAAGGGAAACAATATGGCAGTCCCACCACATAGGTATAAAAGAAATATAAAGAGACGAATGTTATGTAAACACAATAAGATTATACCCTAATACTGGTACTGTCTAAGGGAGACATATGGCAGCTACCCCCATAGTATAAGATACAGAGAAGGAATGTTCTGTAACATACAATAAGCTCTATACCATCATACTGTAATGTCCTAAGGGACAACAATTATGGCAGCTCCCACCCAGAGCGTATAAATTAAATATAAAGGAAGGAATGTTCTGTACATACACATAATTATACCCTCATACTGTAATGGCTAAGGGAAAACATATGACAGCTCCCACCATAGGTAGAACTATAAATATAAAAGAGAAGGATGTTCTGTACATACAATAATCTATACCCTAATACGTGTTACTGTCTATTAAGGGAAACAATATGGCAGCTCCCCACCCAGTATGTATAAAATATGACAGAGAAGGAATGTTCTGTACAACAATAAGCTAGACCCTTCATACTGTACTGTCTAAGGGAAAATCAATGGCAGCTCCCACCCAGATGTTTATAAATATAAATATTACAGAGAAGGACTGTTCTGTACATACAATCATATAACTTCAACTGTACTGTTAAGGGAAACAAATATGACAGCTCCCACCCATATGTATACAATAAATAAAAGAGAAACATTCCTTCTCTGTATATTTATACATATGGGTGGGAGCTGCCATATTGTTTTACCTTAGACAGTACAGTATGAGGGTATAGCTTATTTTATGTACAGAACATTCCTTCTCTGTACATTTATACATATGGATGGGA
>JAACNH010000097.1:311760-467297 GCA_019447015.1 Hymenochirus boettgeri
GTACAGAACATTCCTTCTCTGTATATTTATACATATGGGTGGGAGCTGCCATATTGTTTCCTTTAGACAGTACAGTATGAGGGTATAGATTATTGTATGTACAGAACATTCCTTCTCTGTATATATATACATATGGGTGGGAGCTGCCATAGTGTTTCCCTTAGACAGTACAGTATGAGGGTATAGCTTATTGTGTGTACAGAACATTCCTTGTGAAGGTTCTCATTCATCCAGGTCATGGTATATCTGTTGTATTCAATTAGATCAACTGGACTTGAAGTTTAGTTCTTGAAGACATTTCGCTAGTCATCCGACTGAAGTTGATCTACTTGAATACAACAGATATACCAATGACATGGGATATGTAGAACCTCACAAGGAATGTTCTGTACACACAATAAGCTATCCCCTCATCTGTACTGTCAAGGGAAACATATGGCAGCTCCCCCCATATGTATAATATACAGAGAAGGAATTTTGTACATTACAATATTCATACCCTCCATACTGTACTGTCTAAAGGAACAATATGGCAGCTCCCACCCATATGTATAAATATACAGAGAAGGATGTTCTGTACATACAATAAAGCTATCTCATACTGTACTGTCTAAAGGAAACAATATGGCAGCTCCCACCCATATGTATAAATAAAATATAAGAGAAGGAATGTTCTGTACACACAATAAGCTATACACCTCATACTGTACGCTAAGGGAAACAATATGGCAGCTCCCATCCATATGTAAAATGTACAGAGAAGGAATGTTCTGTACATAAAATAAGTCTATACCCTCATACTGTACGTCTAAGGTAAAAACAATATGGCAGCTCCCACCCATATGTATAAATATACAGAGAAGGAATGTTCTGTACATACAATAATCATACCCATACTGTACTGTATAAGGAAACACATATGGCAGCTCCCACCCCAATGAGTTATAAATTACAGAGAAGGAATGTTCTGTACATACAATAAGCATATACCCTCTATCTGTACTGTCTAAGGGAAACATATGGCAGCTCCCACCCATGATGTATAAATATACAGAGAAGGAATGTTCTGTACATACAATAACTATACCCTACTAACTGTACTGTCTAAGGAAACAATATGGCAGCTCCCACCCATATGTATAATATACAGAGAAGGAATGTCTGTACATACAAATAAGCTATACTCTATACTGTACTGTCTAAGGGAAACACTATGGCAGGTCCACCCCTATGTATAAATATAAATATACAGAGAAGGAATGTTCTGTACACACAATAAGCTATACCCTCCATACGTACTGTCTAAGGGAAACAATATGGCAGCTCCCATCCATATGATTAAATGTACAGAGAAGGAATGTCTTGTACATACAATAAGCTCCATACATTGGACTGTCTAAGGGAAAACATATGGCAGCTCCCAACCATATTATAAATATACAGAGAAGAATGTTCTGTACATACAATAACTATACCCTCATACTGTACTGTCTAAGGAAACAATATGGCACTCCCACCCTATGTAAATATAATACAGGGAAGGATGTTCTGTACACACAATAAGCTATACTCTCATACGTACTGTCTAGGGAAACTAGAATGGTCGCCCCACCCAATATATAAATATACAGAGAAGGAATGTTCTGTACACTACAATAAGCTATACCCTCATACTGTACTGTCTAAGAGGAAACAATATGGCAGCTCCACCCATATGTATAAATTTACAGAGAAGGAATGTTCTGTACATACAATAAGCTTATACCCTCATACTGTACTGTCTAAGAGGAAACACTATGGACAGCTCCCACCCAATGTTAAAATACAGAGAAGGATGTTCTACAATACAATAAGCTATACCTCATACTGTACTGTTAAGGGAACAACACTATGCAGCTCCCACCCATATGTATAAATTATACAGAGAAGGAATGTTTGTACACTACAATATTATACCCTCATACTGTTACTGTCAAAGGAAACAAATGGCAGCTCCCACCCATATGTATAAAATACAGAGAGGAATGTTCTGTACATACAATAAGCTATACTCTCCTACTGTACGTGTCTAAGGGAAACACTATGGAGGTCCCACCATATGTATAAATATTAAAATACAGAGAAGGAAGGTTCGTCACAACAATAAGCTATACCCTCATAACGTACTGTCTAAGGGAACAATATGCAGCTCCCATCCATATGTATAAATGATACAGAGAAGGAATGTGTCTGTACCTACAATAACTATACCCTCATACTGTACTGTCTAAGGGAAACACTATGCAGCTCCCACCCATATGTATAAAATATACAGAGAAGGAGTTCGTACATACAATAATCTATACACTCATACTGTACGTCTAGAGTCTAAAGGAGAACAATATGGCAGCTCCCACCCATATGTATAAATATTACAGAGAAGGAATGTCTGTACATACAATAAGCTATATCTCATACTGTACGGTCTAAGGGGAAACACTATGGACGGTCCACCCATATGTTAAATACTAAATACACAAAGAGGGATGTTCTGTACACCAATAAGCTATACCTCATACTGTACTGTCTAAGGAAAAATATGGCAGCTTCCCACCCATATGTATAACATAAATATACAGAGAACTAGTTACAGTTTTTTCCAATCCCCTTGATTTAAGCCGATCTGCCAGTAAACTGACCCAGATAATTAATGCAGCAGCGGGTGAGTTAAATTCCTCAGTTAAGGACTATGACCTCTGTCTCACTGCATCCAACAGGAGAATGAATGTGTCCCCAGGGGCCCAGACATACACAGATCTGCACAGCAAACAGAACTGAAACTGGACGTTTATGACATGTACACAGGCTATGCTCATCAGTGGGCGGTAAGTGTGGCAGCTCCGTCAAGGCAGGCATATCCGGGGGCAGCCAAACGAACTCGGTAACAATAGTACAAAGCTAATGCACTTAGTGTGTGTGTACGCCTGTACACAACTTAAACCTCGGGTGCTTGTAAATCCAAGAAGCATGTTACGTTTATTTGGATTCATCTGGCCACCAGAGAGCAGACTTTATACGGCTATAGTTCGGTTTAATAAAACCTACCAACAAAAAAATGGGTGTGGTTGGGGGGGTTTGTCCATGGGGTTAGGGGTGGGGTTATAGTCACAGGTCCATACAGCAATGATTTAAACCCTGCCCATAATAATGAAAGAGATTTACGTGGTAATTTGCAACAGCCTGGATACCACTGGTCTAGGACATTTTGTCTACAATATCGTCTACATTTTCGGTCAAATCTAAAGCGAGATACAGGTAGATTATACCGATTATAGGGGTCGGTTGGTGTACCGAACCTCGTCGCCCCCCCAGATAAACAATATTAAACATATTACCTAGGAAGGAAATTAAAGGGCAAGTAAACTTGCGATTCGCAGGATGAAAAAGATCCTCCAGGGGGGAATTTTGAGTGTCTTAAATTGGCGATAACCCATTAGGCTTGAGACCACGCAGCGCACCAGAGCGCACCGCTTTTGCGTGCGTTACTCGCACAACACGATTTGTGGGCTATTCTCAAAGAAAAAACGCGATTGGGGCGTCCGTTTGGCGTCAAGCATTTGTTTGCGTGAGGGGGGGGGGGGGTGGGACAGGAGGGTTCTGCATTGAGCAGGTGAATAAATGAGGCACTTTTATCTGTGTATTGGAGTAGGTATTCGATTGATAGTGTAGTTCTCGCCCCCGCAGGGTGCCGGATGTACTGCACTGGTTGTCGCTGTGGTCGGCAAGGGAAAAAACTGGAACTCACCAAAGCAGAAGAAAAGCAGTCCATAACTTATGATGGACACTCACTGACAAAGCGGGGTACGCTGTGGTCTTTCACTTGCGCTTAGAGGCTCCTCCCCTTGCGCTAAGATTGGTTTGATTGCACAACACAAGTCCTCTCCTAGTCCTTTTTATTTAGAAATCCGTACTATTTTATATATACTAGACTATTAAGGACTGTTACAATAATGGGCACTAGAAGCCAAGGGACCCTTAGTGTCCCAAGGCCATGCCCCAGCTCCTCCATGTCCAAGGCCATAGGCACCCTTACCTCCTATGTCCCAAGGCCATAGTCCCAAGGCCATAGCCCCTCCTCCATGTCCCAAGGCCATAGCCCCCTCCGCCATGTCCCAAGGCCATAGCCCCTTATTGTGCCCCAAGGCCATAGCCCCCTCTCCATGGGTCCCAAGGCACATACCCCCTCCTCCAGTTACACAAGGCCCATAGCCCCCTTAGTTGCCACCAAGGCCATAGACCCCTCCTCCATGTCCCAAGGCATTAGCCCCCTCCTCCATGTTCCAAGCCATAGTCCCAAGGCTAGCCCCCTCACTACCCATGTCCCAACGGCATAGCCCCCTCAACTCCATGTACCCAAGGCCCATGCCCCCTTAGGCACCCAGGCCATAGTCCCCTCCTCCAGTCCCAAGGTTCATAGTCCCATCCTCCATGTATCCCAAGTCCATTAGCCCCTCGTAGTGCCCCAAGGCCCAGTAGCCCCCTCCTCCATGTCCCAAGGTACTACTCCTATGTCCCCATATGCCCACTAGCATGTCCCCTTCCAAAAATTAGCCCTATGTCCAGCCACCCCCTTAGTATCCCAAGGACATATGCTCCCTTAGTGTCCAAGGCATAGCTCCTCGTAGTGTCCCAAGGCCATAGCCCCTGTATGGTGATCCCAAGGGCATAGCCACCTTAGTGTCCCAAGGCCATTTAGCCCCTCCTCCTCGACATGCCTCTATCAATCCCGGCCATAGCCCCTAGTGTCCCAGACTAGCCCTGCAGTCAAGGCATGAGCTCCCTTAGTGTCCCAAGGCCATAAGCTACCCCCCTGTCCTAGTTGTCCAAGGCCAAGGCCCCCTCTCCACGTGTCCCAAGGCCACAGCCCCTTAGTGTCCAAGGCCATAGCCCTACCAAGGCTACCCTCCTCCATTGTTCCCAAGCCCTAGTCCCCCTCCTCCATGTCCCCAAGTACATAGCCCCCTTAGTGTCCCAAGGCCATGCCCCCTACCGCCATGTCTCAAGGCCATAGCTCTTTCCACCATAGTCCAGCCTTAGATCTAGTGCCCAAGTCCATAGCGCCCTTAGTATCCCAAGGCCATAGCCACCCTTACGTGTCCCAAGGCATAGCTCCTAGTTGTCCAAAGGCCATAGCCCCCTTAGTGGTCAAGGCCATAGCTCCCTTATGTCCAGGCCATACCGCCTAGGTCAGGCCATAGCCCCTTAGTGTTCAAGGCCCTAGCTCCCCTTAGGACGTCCCAGCAGCCCCATCTCGTAGATCCAAGTGCCAAATCCTTGGTCCCAAGGCCATAGCTCCCTTAGTGTCCTCAGGCATAGCCCCCTCCATGTCCCAAAGGCACATAGCCCCTTAGTTATCCCAAGGCCATAGCCCCTGAGGTCCCGAGGCCATACGTCCCCTCCTACCATGTCTCAAGGCCATAGTCCCACTTAGTGTCCAAAGGCTGCCCCCCCTCTCCAGTCCAGCCCAGCCCCTCCTCCATGTCCAGGCCATAGCCCCTCCACCCGTCATTCTAATGTCCGGAACCCCCCTGCCATGCACCCAGGCCCAGTCCCAAAGTACACCCCTTCCGTCCAGGCTTACCCCATACAGTCGCCATAGCCCCCTCCTGCCATGTCCCATGCCATAGCCCCTCCTCCATGTAAGCCCGAGGCCCCATAGGCCAGCCTACCCCCTCTCATGTCCCAAAGCGCCATAGTCCCTCCCCTCCATGTCCAAGGCCATAGCCCCCTTCCTCCAGTCCCATAGGCCATAGGCCCCCCTCCTCCAGTCCCAAGGACATAGCCCCCTCCTCCATGTCCAAGGCCATATGCCCCCCTCCTCCATGTCCCAAGGCCATGCCCCCCATCCCAATGTCCCAGAGGCCATAGCCCCCTCCTCAGTTGTCTCAAGGCAGCCCATCCGCTAGCTCCCTTAGTGTCCCCAATGGCCATAGCTCCTTTCCCTTAAGCCATGTCCTATCCAAGGCCATCAGCCCCTCCTCCATGTCCCAAGGACCAGCCCCCTTAGTATCCCAAGGCATAGCCCCCTTAGTGTCCCATGGCCATTAGCCCCCCCCCTTAGTGTCAAAGGCCAGTTGCCCCCCTACCTCCATGTCCCAAGGCCATATGTCCCCCTCATGTCCCAGTCCATAGCCCCCTTAGTGTCCCAAAGCCATAGCCCCGCCCCAGTCCCAAGGCCATAGTCCCTTAGTGTACCCAAGGCCATAGGTCCCTTAGTTGTCCCACGTCACATAGTCACTTAGTGTCCCAAGGCCATCGCCCCCTCCCTCCATGTCCCAAGGCCAAGCCCCCCTTTAGATCCAAGGCACTTCCAGAGCTCCCTTAGGTCCCATAAGACATAGCCCCTTAGTATCCCGAAGTGCCATATAGCCCCCTTAGTGTCCCAAGGCCATAGACCCATCCTTCCATTTCTAAAGTCCATAGCCCCCTTAGTGGTCCCACGGCCATAGTGCCCATCTAGTGTCCAAAGGCCATAGTCCCCCCTCCTCCATGTCCCAAGGCCATAGTCCCCTCCTCTCATGTCCACAGGCCCATAGCCCCCCTCCTTCCATGTCCCAAGCCACTAGTCACCACTCCATGTCCAAGGCATGCCCCCCTCCTCATATCCCCCAAGGCCAGAGCTACTCCTCCATGTCCCAAGGCATAGCCCCCCCTGACCTCCATGTCCCAAGGGCCATCGCCCCATCATCCATTGTCCCAAGGCCCATCGCCCCCTCCGCCATGTCCCAAGGCCATAGACCCTCCTCCATGTCCCCAAAGGCCAATAAACACTCTCCTCCATGTCCCCGGCTCAGAGCCCTTAAGCCTCCATGGTCCCCCAAGCCATAGAACCCTTCATCCAAAGGTCCAAAGCCATTAGCCCCCTCCTCCTCCATTGTCCCAAGGGACATAGCCCCATCCTCCATGTCCCAAGGGCCAGAGGCCCCCTCCTCCATGTACCCCAGAGGCCATTAGCCCCCTCCCTCCACCCTGTCCCAGGCACAAGGCACCCTCTCCAGGGTCCCATAGACCCCTCTTAAGGTTCATACACACGTGTGATTGTGGGTACCGACCCACAACGCCGATGTGACAAAACATTCGTTTCGGCAAATATCGCAACATGGATGGGCCCTTTATTGGCCAGTCATTTGAAGATCCGCCCTGTGGTTTTTTGGATCATTATTCCCCGACCGAACGGCCCTTTTCGACCCACAAAGGGCCCATACCGTGCCGATTATCGGCCCCCCCGAAATGACCGTTCGTACCACTATTCGTGATTGTCGCGGTTGGGACCCGCCAATCGCACGTGCGGTACGAACCCTTAAGTGTCAACATCCAGATTGTCCCCCCTCTCTCCCAAATTCCAGAGTCCCCCCGCTGTCCTAAATCCGGGTCACCCCCTATGTCCCCAACTCCAGGTCACCCCCTGATCCCAAATGACAGGTACCCACTTGTCCCCCCCAAATCCAAGGTCACCCCTCTGTCCCCCCACATCAGGGTCACCCCTCGTCCGAATCCAGCCCTCCCCCTCTTTTTGTGTCCCAAATCCAGGGGTCAGCCCCCTCTCTGTCCCCAAAATCCAAGGTCACCCCTCTGTCCAAATCCAAGGTCACCCCCTCTGTCCCAAGCAAAACTATCTGCATCTGTTTGTGTAATTGCGGTGTTATAGCCTATGTGTGTGTTTTCTTGGTTTTTCTTCTCGTCTAGTGGTGGAGTTATTAGGAAATGCAGAGGGACATTCTTACATCTCATATAGTGGGTGTTGAGTCTAGGAAACTGCAGGGAAACACCCACAACCAGTACCACAGCCTGACGCAAGCAGCATTAGGCTGGCCATATATAGGATCATCCCCCCTTGTTTCAAGAGGGCAGTGGGGAGAATGCCGGGAGTTCGTAGTTTCAAATTGGAGGGCTATACTGGTTGTTATCCTGCCTTAGGGGCAAAACCTGCTTGGAACAATTCTTTTGGGGTTTCCAGCAAATAAAACCCATCTGGCCTTTGGGTGCTGCGCTTTGTGACAGTACAGCACTGGGGCCAGCCAGTGTGTGTGTGACCTTTGTTAAACTTATCCACACACCACACAATGCTTTATTTTACTTTCCTCACCACTAGAGGACGACAAAGAGTTAAGCTGGGTAAACACACAACGATATTTAATTTTTTTAATTAAAGCCCCGATACGTCGGCAGACAGGATCTTGAGTCTGCAAGATCCTGCATGCATTTTCAGAAATCTGTGCGTCGTCTGTACCCAGCTTAAGTCATCACCCCCAAAGTTAACTAAACAGGGCGCATTTGATAGAGCCCATTTTTTTTTTTTATATTCCATGTAATTAACCCACTTACTGCAATTATTTCTCACCTAACGGAGGTCTTGTTACAGATCTCTGGTTTTTAACAGACCTGGTGGGTTTAAGGAAAAATCTCTAATCACCTGTAAAAGGTAAATTAATCACTGTGTTAATGTCCACAGCGTGAGACAGTGGTTGAGTGCTTCTACCTTGGTACATCTAATATTTCACTGTTAAAGGAGAACTTCAGGCCTAAAAACCACGATTGGTTTATTGATTTGAAAAATTGTATCGAAACTATAAAGAGGGAAGAGCACATGGGTAATATAATTGGAAATATAATAATTATATATACTATGTATAAATAGTGTGCCTAGTAAAGGGGTCGTGTTTCTTATTTTTTTTATTTGAGTCTGGGGGTATTTTGCAGGTAACATTTAAATGTTTGAGATCACTATTTGTTAACTGTTACTTTAAAAGACTGGTATTCAATGTATTTATCCTCTGGTGGTGTTATTACAGTCTGGTGGGGTGGTTTTTGTTATTATTTACAGGTCTGGTTCTGGTGGTGTTATTTACAGATATGGTGGTGTGCGTTTTGTATTTACAGTTCTGTAGTGTCAGTGTTATTTACAGCTTCTCGTGGTGTTATTTATCAGTCTGTCCTTCGTTAGTGTTTGCTGTACAGTATGGTGGTGTTATTACAGGTCTGGGGTGTTATTCCCGTATGCTGCGTATTGTTATTTACCATCTGGTGTGGCCTGTTATTTATCAGTTGAGGTGGGGTTTGTTTGATTTACTGCGGTATTGTTATTTTACTGTCTTGGTGGTGTGATTTACCATGGTTAGTTGGTTATACCTACAGTTACTATTGGTGGTGTCTATACAGTTCTGGTGTGTTAGTTACCATTCTGGTGGTCGTATATTTTACAGTATGGTAGTGTTATAGTTACTGTCGGGGTGGTTTGATTGTACTGATCTGGTAGTGTATTACTGTCTGGTAGGTGTTATTACGTCTGGTAGTTTATATATAGTCGGCAGGTCAGTAGTGTTATTTACAATATGGTGGTTGTTATTCAGTATTGGTAGTGTTGATTACTGTATGGGTAATAGGGTTATTTGAAATTTATGGCTAGTGTTATTATAAAGATATATGGTAGTAGGGAATTAAGATAGTATGGTCGCGGTGTTATATACCAGTCTGGTGAGTGTTTGTTATGTTACAGTATGGTAGTGTTATGTACCGTATGCGTAGTGTTATCTATACGTCTGGTAGTCGTATATTTACAGTCTGGTAGTGTTAATATACAGTCTAGGTGGTGGTATTTACAGTTCTGGGATGGTTGTTATTTAACAGCTGGTAGTGTTATATACAGCTGGTAGTGTTTGTTATTTTACCGTTTGTTCTTGGTAGTGTTATTACAGTCCGGGGTTAGGTAATATACAGTTATGGTAGGTTTATTTACAGTTTTCTGGTGGTGTTGTTATTTACCTCTGGTCGGTGTTATTTATCTGTTGGTTGTGTTATTTACAGTTGGTCGTGTATATACAGTCTACGGTTAGTGTTATTTACCGTTCGGGTTAGTGTTATTTACAGTCGGTTAGGGTAGTGTTATATACAGTTCTGGGTCGGTAGTCGTTATATACAGTCTGGTGGTGGTTGTTTTGTTATTTACCGTCTCCTGGTGGTGTTATTTACTGTCTGGTTGCTGTTTTATTTACAGATCTGGTGTGTTATATACAGTCTGCGGGGTGGATTATTAGCCGTCTGGGAGTGTTATTACCGTCTCTGGTCGGTGTTATTAAAGTCTGGTTGGGTTATATAACAGTTTGGTAGGTTATATACAGTCTGGTAAGGGTACTACTGTCTGGTTAGTAGTAGTATTATATGCAGTCTGGGGTGGTGTTCATTACAATTCTTGATTTTGGTGGTGTTCTTGTATTTACATTCGGTAGTTTATATACAGTCTGGTCAGTGTTTATATATAGTCTGGTATGTTATTATACAGTCCTGGTAGTGTTTTTACCGTCTGGTGTGTTATATACAGCTGGTGGTGTTATAACCGGTATGGGTAGTGTTATTTACAGTCTGGTGGGTTAGGTTACAGATGAAGGACTGGTTTGGTAGTGTATTTATTTACAAATAGTCGTGTGGAGTTCGTTATTTACCCTCTGGTAGGTTATTTTACCGGTCGGGGTCGGTTGGTTATTTACAGTCTGGGTTAGTGTTATTTACCATCTCGTCGTGCTGTATTATAAATCTGGCAGTGTTATATTTTACCGTTATGGCGGTGTTATTTACCGTCTCGGCAGTAGTTATAGACAGGTCTGGCGGTGTTATTTACCATCTGGTGGTGTTATTACAATTGGTGGTCCAGTTATTACTAGTCTGGCTGGTGGTCGTATTTACAGTCCCTTCTTGGCTGGGTTAGTGTTATTTTACCGTGGTAGTGTTATATACAGACTCTGGCGGAGTTACCTTACAGTTTTTCTCCTGGTGGTGGTGTTATTACCGTCCTACATGCTCTGGGTACTTTGTATTCACCGTTTCCTCTGTGCTGGTCGGTTTGGTATTTACTTTCCGCTCCCCCCAACCCCACTCTGGTGGTCACAGTGTTTATTTAACATAGTGTAGTTGTTCATTTCCCATCTGGTAGGTTCATACCGTCTGGCGTGGTATTTCCCGTCTTGGGGTCGTGTTATTTCCCGTCCTGGTGGTGTTTATTTTCCCGTCTGGTCGTGTTCTTTCCCTCTGGTCGTGTTTCTTTCCCTGGTTAGTGGCTATCCCGTCTGGCCAGTGTCTCTTCCCCCCCCCTGGTGGTGTTCTTTCCCGTCTGGGCGTGTTCTCTCCCCGTTGGCGGTGTTTGTCTTTACCCTTGGTGGTGGTTTTCCCGTCCACGTTTTCGCTCGTGAGCTCACCAAACGGAAACAACTCCACAGCTCCACTCCCGACATCTCCTTCTCACATCACCCGTTCCTGGTGTGTCTCATCAGCCCGTCGCCGACACCTACATTTCCCCGTTGCTGGTACGTGATCCCTTACTTCATTTACGTCTGGTTGTTGGTTCACTTAAGTCCTAAGGTACATCGGGGCCAGCTGTGTATTAGTTTACAGTCTATGGGTCTACTAGTTTGTTAATTTACAAATTTATGGTAGTGTTATTACCAGTATAGCAGTGGGGGTACGTGCTTCATAAGTACAGTCTGGCAGGGATTATTTAAAGTATGGAGGTTGTTTTTGTATACGACAGGTTGTTTATTTACAGTCCTGTGACAGTGTTAATACAGTCAGGCGGTGTTATTTACCATTCTGGTGGTGTTATTTATATCTTGGTGGTGTTATTTACAGTCCTGGTGGTGTTATTTTTACAGTCTGGTTTGGTAGTGTTTTATTTACCTGTAATGGTTACGTGTTATATACAGTCTGGCGAGTTATATTATTATATTACAGTATGGGGGTGGTGTGTATTTACAGTATGGTTAGTGTTATTTACCGTCTGGTGGTGTTTATTTACAGTATGAGGTATAAGGGTTTATTTACATATTGGAGTGATTTACCATGATGGTAGTGTTATATACAGTCTGGCACAGTGGTTTTATTTACCGTATTCCTGGGGTGCTGGTAGTGTATGTACGTGTTCTTGTGTTGTGGTATTTACAGTCTGGTAGGTGTATGTACCATATGGTATGTGGATCACTTACGCCTTCAACGGCATACATACCATCCCCGACACCCTACGACCCCACACAAGTGGTAGTGGATATACCGTTCTGCGCGCAAGGTCCACCAACACAACCAGTATGTCTAGTATCGAACCGACATCATCATTAAGAACAGTTAGTCGTGTTTATTTACCGTATGGCGCTGGACATATAGGTCCCAAACTTCCACACCCAACCCCCAAACCTGTACATATACAGTCTATGCGGTTCGTTATTTACCATCTGGTGGTGGTTCTATTGAAGGCTGTGGTGTTATTTACAGTCTGGTTCGGTGGTGTATTTAACCGCTCTGGTGGTGTTATATATCAGTCTGGCTAGTTGTTATTTACCGTATGGTAGGGTTATATACAGTTTGGCGGTGTTATATACATCTGGCGGTGTTATGTTACAGTCTGGTGGTGTATATCAAGTCTGGTGGGGGATTTATTACAGTGTCTGGTGGGTTATTTTACAGTCTGTAGGTTAGTATCCGTGTATGGTAGTGTTATATACAGTTTATGGCGGTTTGTTTTAGTAAGTTGGGGGTGTTGTGATTATATAAAGTATGGTGGTGTTATTTTACAGTATGTGGTAGGGTTATTTACAGTATGGTTGGTAGTTGGACTTTACCGGTATCGTGGTGTCTTGTTATTTAAAGTATGGGTGGATGGTATATTTACAGTATTGGGCTTTCTGGTGGTGTTATTTACGTCTGGTGTGTTATTACAGTCTGGTGTGGTGTTTATTGGGAATATCGTCTTTCTGTTGGACATTGAGATTCACGCCAACCTCACAGAACCCTGTCTAAAGGTTTGCAGATTTAAAAACGGCAGTGCCAATGTTCTGCGGGGAACCGTGCTGATTTACAAGCCACACCAAGCTGTTTAGAGATTGACCATGCCAAGAGTCCGCCAAAAGCACCAGAGAAGAAAGTTCTACAAGCCATTAAGTGAGGGGATCATTGGAAAACCCCAGGGGACAACGAAACAAAGGCCATTGTGTGCTAGTTATGGCAAAAAAAATGAAAACGAGTGTTCCACCGTTCGTATCATGGACAAAGAGAACCCCTAGTTAACTTCTTAATATCCTTATAATTTCCGGAGGGGATCTACATTATCCCCTTAGCTAATACATGAGTGGGGTAACCAGAGTTCGGTATAACCCTAAGCTGTTGTCCTTGTACCTAATTAAGCCACGAACTCCTCAGTGACTTCTAATATCCTTATATACATACAGTAGGGATATCATTATCCCTATAATACTATGAGGGGGTACCCCAGAGTTCTCCTGTAACCCAGTATGTGTCCTTGTACCTTTATATAGGACACGAAATCCTCATGTTGACTTTCTTAATATCCTTATAAGTTACAGTCAGTAGGGGATACATATACCTTATAATACTCGGTGGGGTACCCAGAGTCCCTGTATAACCAAGTCTGGTCCTTGTACCTTTATTATATAGGACACAGAACTCTCCAGTCGACTTCTAATATCTTATAATTTCAAGTTAGTGGGTATATACTTTATCCCTATAATACAGTGAGGTGGGGGACCCAGAGTTCCCTGTAGAACCCCGTCTGTGTCACTGGTTACCTTGGATATGGACACAGAACTCCTCAGTGACTTCTAATATTCCTTATAATTTACTGCTGTAGGGTATACATTATCCCTTTGTGATTAGATAGTGGCTAAGAGGTGTTATAGGAACGCCCAGAGTAAGGTGTCAAATTTGTATGTGGGGGAGACCAAACAACAACTGCATCAACGTATGGCCCAGCACAGAAGAGCCAATTCCTCGGGTCAGGACTCAGCCGTGTACCTGCATCTTAAGGATAAAGGACATACCTTTGAAGATTGTAATGTTAACATATTGGCAAAGGAACGTGACTGGTTCAAGAGAGGTGTTAAGGAGGCCATTTATGTGAAAATAAAGAAACCAAGCCTAAATAGAGGTGGGGGGGTTCGACACCAACTGTCTGCCATGTACAATGCTGTTTTGACACCTTACTCTGGGCGTTCCTATAACACCTCTTAGCCACTATCTAATCACGCCCTTAACACCTGGCTGTGATATGCTAATTGGGATTTTCCAGGGTACATAATTGCCACAGATTCTTGTACAAGTCATTCTGAATTGAGAAAGCCAGTCGGATGACTAGCGAAACGTCTTCAAGAACTAAACTTCAAGTCCGGTTGATCTAATTGAATACAACAGATAGAACATTCCTTCTTTGTATATTTATACATATGGGTGGGAGCTGCCATATTGTTTCCCTTAGACAGTACAGTATGAGGGTATAGCTTATTGTGTGTACAGAACATTCCTTCTCTGTATATTTATATATATGGGTGGGAGCTGCCATATTGTTTTCCTTAGACAGTACAGTATGAGGGTATAGCTTATTGTGTGTACAGAACATTCCTTCTCTATATATTTATATTTATACATATGGGTGGGAGCTGCCATATTGTTTCCCGAAATGTCCTTCTTGTATATTTATATTTATACATATGGGTGGGAGCTCCCATACGTGTTTCCTTAGACAGTACCGTATGAGGTATAGCTTATGTATGTAAGAACATTCCTTCTCTGTATATTTTTTACATATGGGTGGGAGTGCCATATGTGTTTCCTTTAGACAGTACAGTATGAGGGTTATAGATTATTGTATGTACAGAACATTCCTTCTCTGTATATTTATATATGGGTGGGAGCTGCCATAGTGTTCCTTAGACAGTACAGTATGAGGGTATAGTTATTGTATGTACAGAACATTCCTTCTCTGACATTTATACATATGGTGGGAGCTGCCATATTGTTTCCCTTAGACGTACAGTATGAGGGTATAGCTTATTGTGTGTACAGCACATTCCTTCTTGTATTTATATTTATACATGGGTGGGACCTGCCATAGTGTTTCCTTAGACAGTACAGTATGAGAGTATAGCTTATGTTGTTACAGAACATTCCTTCTCTGTATATTTTATACATATGGGTTGGGAGCTGCCTATTGTTTCCTTTAGACAGTACAGTATGAGGATATAGATTATTGTATGTACAGAACATTCCTTCTCTGTTATTATAATACATATGGGTGGGAAGCTGCCATAGTGTTTCCCTTAGACAGTACCGTATGAGGGTATAGTATTGTATGTACAGAACATTCCTTCTCTGTAATTTATCATATGGGTGGGAGCTGCCATAGTGTTTCCCTTAGTACGACGTAGAGGGTATAGATTATTGTATGTACAGAACATTCCTCTCTGTTATTATACATATGGGTGGGAGCTGCCATATTGTTTACCTTAGACGTACAGTAGAGGGTATAGCTTATTTATGACAGAACATTCCTTCTCTGTACATTTATACATATGGATGGAGGCTGCCATATTGTTTCCTTAGACAGTACAGTATTGAGGGAATATCTTATTGTGTGTACAGAACATTCCTTCCTCGTTGTATTAATTATACATATGGGTGGGAGCTGCATATGTTTCCTTGAGCAGTACAGTATGAAGTATAGAGTTATTGTTGTTACGAACATCCTTCTCTGTATATTTATACATATGGGTGGGAGCTGCCATATTGTTCCTTTAGACAGTACAGTATGAGGGTATAGATATTGTATGTACAAACATTCTTCTCTGTATATTATACTATGGGTGGGAGCTGCCATAGTGTTTCCCTTAGACAGTACAGTATGAGGGTATAGCTTATTGTGTTACAGAAATTCCTTGTGAAGGTTCCTTCATCATCCAAGGTAAGGTGTAATCTGTTGTATTTCAATAGATCAACTGACTATGAAGTAGTTAGTTCTTAAGGACATTTCGCTAGTCATACCGACTGGCTTTCTCAATCAGAATGACTTGACAAGATCTGGTGGCACTATGTAACCTGGAACATCCCCAATTAGCAATATCACAGCCAGGTTTTAAGAGGGCCCCGTGATTAGTAGTGGCTAAGAGGTGTTATAGAACGCCCAGAGTAAGTGTGTCTTTGTATGTTGGGGGAGACCAAACAACAACTGCATCAACGTATTGGCCCAGCACAGAAGAGCCAATTCCCCGGGTCAGGGACTTAACCGTGTACCGCATCTAAGTGATAAAGGAACATACTTGAAGATTAGAATGTTAACGATTTGGCAAAGGAACGTGACTGTTTTCAAAGAGAGTGTGAGTTAGGCGCCCATTTATGTGAATAATAAAGAAACCCAAGCTCTAAAAGAGGTGTGGGGGTTCGGACACCAACTGTCTGCATTCACTGCTGTTTTTGGACCCTTACTCTGGGCGTTCCTATAACATCTCTTAGCCACTATCTAATCACGCCCTTAACACTGTGCTGTGTGAATGCTAATTGGGAGTTTGCCAGGGTAAACATCATTGCCACAGATTCTTGTACAAGTCATTCGAATTGAGAAAGCCAGTGGATGCTAGCGAACGTCTCAGAACTAAACTTCAAGGCTCGGTTGACTAGTTGAAATCAACAGATAAACATCCTTCTTTGTATATTTTACATATGGTGGGAGCTTGCCATATCTGTTTCCCTTAGACAGTACAGTTGAGGGTATAGCTTATTGTGTGTTACAGAACATTTCTTCTCTGTATATTTATATATGGGTGGGAGCTGCCATTATTTTTCTCCTTCCTAGAACAGTTACAGTATGAGGGTAAGCCTATTGTGTGTACAGAACATTTCTTTCTATATTTATTTTATTTATACTATCTGGGGGGGAGGCTGCCAATGGTTTTCCCTTAGACCAGTACAGTATGAGGGTATAGTTTATGTGTGTACAGAACATTCCTTCTCTGTATATTTATACATATGGGTGGGAGCTGCCATATTGTGTCCCTTAGACAGTACAGTATGAGGGTATAGCTTATTGTATGTACAGGACATTCCTTCTCTGTATATTTATATTTATACATATGGGTGGGAGCTGCCATATTGTTTCCCTTAGACAGTACAGTATGAGGGTATAGATTATTGTATGTACAGAACATTCCTTCTCTGTATATTTATATTTATACATATGGGTGGGAGCTGGAAATGTCCTTCTTTGTATATTTATATTTATACATATGGGTGGGTAGCTCCCATACGTGTTTCCTTAGACAGTACCGTATGAGATATAGCTTATGTATGTAAGAACATTCCTTCTCTGTATATTTTTATACATATGGGTGGGAGATGCCATATTGTTTCCTTTAGACAGTACAGTATGAGGGTTATAGTATTGTATGTACAGAACATTCCTTCTCTGTATATTTATATATGGGTGGGAGCTGCCATAGTGTTCCTTAGACAGTACAGTATGATGGGATAGCTTATTGTATGTACAGAACATTCCTTCTCTGAATTTATACATATGGTGGGAGCTGCCATATTGTTTCCCTTAGACAGTACAGTATGAGGGTATAGCTTATTGTGTGTACAGCACATTCCTTTTGATATTTATATTTATACAATGGGTGGGACCTGCCATAGTGTTTCCTTAGACAGTACAGTATGAGGTATAGCTTATGTATGTTACAGAACATTCCTTCTCTGTATATTTTATAACATATGGGTGGGAGCTGCCTATGTGTTTCCTTTAGACAGTACAGTATGAGGTATAGCTTATTGTATGTACAGAACATTCCTTCTCTGTCTATTATATACATATGGGTGGGAGCTGCCATAGTGTTTCCCTTAGACAAGTACAGTATGAGGGTATAGTTATTGTATGTACAGAACATTCCTTCTCTGTAATTTATCATATGGGTGGGAGCTGCCATAGTGTTTCCCTTAGACGACAGTATGAGGGTATAGATTTATGTATGTACAGAACATTCCTCTCTGTATTATACATATGGGTGGGAGCTGCCATATTGTTTACCTTAGACGTACAGTTAGAGGGTATAGCTTATTTATGACAGAACATTCCTTCTCTGTACATTTATACATATGGATGGAGGCTGCCATATTGTTTCCTTAGACAGTACAGTATGAGGGTATATCTTATTGTGTGTACAGAACATTCCTTCCTCGTTGTATTTAATTTATACATATGGGTGGGACTGCATATTGTTTCCTTAGACAGTACAGTATGAAGTATGAGTTATTGTTGTTACAACATTCCTTCTCTGTATATTTATACATATGGGTGGGAGCTGCCATATTGTTCCTTTAGACAGTACAGATGAGGGTATAGATTATTGTATGTACAGAACATTCCTTCTCTGTATTTATACATATGGGTGGGAGCTGCCATAGTGTTTCCCTTAGACAGTACAGTATGAGGGTATAGCTTATGTGTGTAAGAAACATTCCTTGTTGAAGGTTCCTTTCATCACCCAATGTCAGGTATATCTGTTGTTTTCAATTAGATCAACTTGACTTAATGAAGTAGTTAGTTCTTAAGACATTTCCGCTAGTCATCGATGGCTTTCTCCAAGTCAGAATGACTTGACAAGATCTGGTGGCACTTAATGTAACCCTGGAACACCCCAATTAGCAATATCACAGGCACAGGTTTTAAGCGGGCCCCGTGATTAGGTAGTGGCTAAGAGGTGTTATAGAACCCCCAGAGTAAGGTGTCTTTTGTATGTGGGGGGACCAAACAACAATGCATCAACGTATTGGCCCAGCACAGAAGAGCCAATTCCTCGGGTCACGGACCTCCGTGTACCTGCATTTAAGATAAAGGACATACACTTGAAGATTGTAATGTTAACATATTGGCAAAGGAACGTATATGGTTTCAAGAGGAGGAGTTGTGAGGGTGTAGGCTCCCATTTATGTGAATAATAAAGAAACCCAAGCTCTAAAAGAGGTGGGGGGTTCGGACACCAACTGTCCTGACATTCACATGCCTTTATTTGGACACCTTACTCTGGGCGTTCCATATAACATCTCTTAGCCACTATCTAATCACGCCCTTAACACACTGGCTGTGTGAATGCTAATTGGGATTTTCCAGGGTAAACATCATTGCCACAGATTCTTGTACAAGTCATTCGTGAATGAGAAGCCAGTGGATGCTAGCGAAAACGTCTCACGAACTAAACTTCAAGGCTCGGTTGATCTAATTGAAATCAACAGATAAACATTCCTTCTTTGTATATTTTACATTGGTGGGAGCTTGCCATACTGTTTCCCTTAGACATACAGTATGAGTGGTATAGCTTATTGTTGTGTACAGAACATTCCTTCTCTGTATATTTATATTATGGGTGGGAGCTGCCATATTTTCTTTCCTTAGACAGTTACAGTATGAGGGTAAGCCTATGGTGGTACAGAAACATTCTTCTCTATATTATTTATATTTATACTATCTGGGTGGGGAGCTGCCAAATTGTTTTCCCTTAGGACCGTACAGTATGAGGGTATAGTTTTTATTGTGTGTAACAGACATCACTCTCGATATTTTATCATATGGGTGGGAGCTGCCATATTGTGTCCCTTTAGCAAGTACAGTATGAGGGATAGCTTATTGTGATACAGGACATTACCTTTCTCTGTATATTTAATTGATACATATGGGTGGAGCTGGCCATATTGTTTCCCACTTAGACGTACAGTATGGAGGGCCGGGTATAATTATGTAGTCAGAAATTCACTTCTCTTGTAGTATATTTATATTTATACATATGGGTGGGAGCTGCCATATTGTTTCCCTTAGACAGTACAGTATGAGGGTATAACTTATTGTATGTACAGAACATTCCTTCTCTGTATATTTATACATATGGGTGGGAGCTGCCATAGTGTTTCCCTTAGACAATACAGTATGAGGGTATAGCTTATTGTATGTACAGAACATTCCTTCTCTATATATTTATACATATGGGTGGGAGCTGCCATATTGTTTCCCTTAGACAGTACAGTATGAGGGTATAGATTATTGTGTGTACAGAACATTCCTTCTCTGTATATTTATATTTATACATATGGGAAGGAGCTGCCATATTGTTTCCCTTAGACAATACTGTATGAGTTAAGCTCGGATATTAAATCTTTGTACATTCCATTGGTCACAATCTCTGGGCAGCTCTGGTCCTGTAATGTCCCCCATGTGTCTGACTAGGGAGAGATTGGATATATATTGATTGTTATATTTAAACTAATAAGAAAAAAAATTGTTGTTTAAAAAGGGAGCTACCCCCTTGTTTTCCACACGACTGACTGGGAATAGCCGGTTGGCATCCTCTCTCTCTATTCTGCCTGGTTAGATTGTGTGTGGCCGTGGGAACAGGGACATTCTGTCTGCTGGCACCAGCCCAAGTCTCATTCAATCCGACCAGAACTTTTATCTATTCCCAGAGATTTCATTTCATTCCCATAAACTGAACCGAGAGAGAAAAGAACGAGATGAATTGGATAATCAGGGCCCAGTGCCATTCAGCTGGAGCTGCCATACAACTGGCTCACTGGCAAACAAATTGCACCCCCCGCTGGTTCTTACGAAATAGACCCATTCAATGGGGCCTTATTATGGTTTGTTTTATATGGATTTATTTTCTATCCTAATACCACCCACCCCTCGCTCTCTCTCTCCTCTCTCTCTCTCTATATATATATATATATATACACAGTTTGTGACAATAGTGAGTTCACCCTCACATTACAGTATGTGACAATAGTGAGTACACCCTCACATTACAGTTTGTGACAATAGTGAGTTCACCCTCACATTACAGTATGTGGCAATAGTGAGTTCATCCTCACATTACAGTATGTGACAATAGTGAGTTCACCCTCACATTACAGTATGTAAGAATCATGAGTTCACCCTCACATTACAGTATGTGACAATAGTGAGTTCACCCTCAAATTACAGTATGTAAGAATCATGAGTTCACCCTCACATTACAGTATGTGACAATAGTGAGTTCACCCTCAAATTACAGTATGTGACAATAGGGAGTTCACCCTCAAATTACCCTATGTGACAATAGTAAGTTCACCCTCACATTACAGTATGTGACAATAGTGAGTTCACCCTCAGTTTACACTATGTGACAATAGTGAGTTCACCCTCACATTACACTATGTAAGAATAGTGAGTTCACCCTCACGTTACAGTATGTGACAATAGTGAGTTCATCCTCACATTACAGTATGTGACAATAGTGAGTTCACCCTCACATTACAGTATGTAAGAATCATGAGTTCACCCTCACATTACAGTTTGCGACAACAGTGAGTTCAGCCTCACATTACAGTGTGTGACAATAGTGAATTCACCCTTACATTGTGTTAAAGGGATAGTTCACTAACAAAGTGAACTATCCCTTTAATGCATTGATTGAAGACTGGAAGGTTAAGGAGCTTTGTCTTACCTCCCGTTCTTCAATCAATCTAAGTGGAGCCAGGAACGAACTTAGAGCAAACTTACCCACTACGCCATCCTCCGCAGCAGCACTGTTACCAGTTCTGTTTAACTATAACACGCGTTCTCATGCATGCGCGCTATAGTTAAACAAAGCCCGGACACGGTCAGGAATTTCAGTGCTGCTGCGGAGGTTCGTGTAGCGGTAAGTTTGCTCTAAGTTTGTTCCTGGCTCCACTTGTATTGATTGAAGAACGGGAGGTAAGACACAGCTAGTGGTAGTGAATTATTCCTTTAATATTTTATTGTATCTTTCCATGGAACAATAGTAAAGATCTGACACTGTGGTACAATGTGAAGCAGTCAGTGTACAGCTTGTGTTTGGATCATTATCATGTTGGAATCCTGCCCTGTGTCCCAGTTTCCTAAGGGAGTTATGTATGGTATGTCACAGTACATGTTGTCATTCATGGTCCTTTCAATGAACTGTATCTCCCTGGTGCTGGCAGTACTCATGCAGCCCCAAACCATCACACTTCACTGACATGCCTAACTGTAGGCAAGACACACATGGCTTTGTACTCCTCACTTGGTTACACCACACACACACTGGGTATATTAATGATATATTGAGGGTCGGTCCTGGGTATATTAATGATATGGCAGCTCCCACCCATACGTATAAATATACAGAGAAGGAATGTTCTGTACATACAATAAACTATACCCTCATACTGTACTGTCTAAGGGAAACAATATGGCAGCTCCCACCCATATGTATAAATATAAATATACAGAGAAGGAATGTTCTGTACATACAATAAGCTATACCCTCATACTGTACTGTCTTAGGGAAACAATATGGCAGCTCCCACCCATATGTATAAATATACAGAGAAGGAATGTTCTGTACATACCATAAGCTATACCCTCATACTGTACTGTCTAAGGGAAACAATATGGCAGCTCCCACCCATATGCATAAATATAAACAGCTGGTCACGTGAATCCTTACTGTAGATGCGCGATTATCTGTTTGGGCTAGAGCTGGGGTGTGTAGGGTGTGTGTGTGTGAGGGGCCCGGCCACCAAGCCAAGCTTTGTACACGCGTGTGATCACAGTCCCGACCCACAGCGCTTGTGTATAGAAAAAATGTTTCGGCTGATTAAAGTAGTGCAGGAGTTAGGGAAAGTACCCAGGGTGAGGATCACCCTTAGCGATTTTCGGTCCTCACCTGGGTACTATGAAGCTATGGAGGAAGAGGAGCGAGGGTGAGGTGTGAGTAAAGTTAGTCTTAGCCAGAAGGGCAAATTAAAGCTTTATCCTTCCCTATAGGTGGTCGGGTCAGCGTATACGCTTCCACGCGACAGACAGGAAAGACCAAGGAATGAGTGTAAACCTGGGGCTCGGCAGATGAAGAAGTTGAGTGTTGGACGGACAAGGAAGTGTGAGGGTAAGTATTTAGTTTAGTCTTTATTTAGCAGAAGAATGACTAACCCAGTCTAATTCCCGGTTCCCTGCTTCCTATAGGGTCATTAAAGCGCCATATATACTTTAAAGTTTTTAAAATTGTCAGGGGAAACACTATAATTCGATCACTGTCCATTTACGGTGTCGACCGGTCCCCCGTTTCTTTCGATATCCGGGTCCACGTTCATTCAAGTGACCTCCTTATCATAAAACTCTAATGCTGTGTGCATTTTCTGGAATGGGTGACAGTGCTACTAGTGATTAAACGAGCATGATGGCCATCACCAGAGAGTCATGTCCGGTGGAAGGGAGGGTTGGTGAAAAGAGGAGAGGTTGGAATTGGAATACTTAATCAAACTATTACTTGATAAAGTCATGCAGCCAACACACCACACTATTTACTATATATTTATTTTTGATTACGGTAGATGTCTTAGGTGAATGCCACCTGCCTCTGCTCAAGGTCCCTTTTCATTCCTTTCCTCTTGTTACATTCAGAGCTAAATCTCTACATCTCCCGTGTGTCCAAACTGAATGTTCACGCTGTTCCAGAGGGCGTGCTTCTTCGGTGGACGCACCGACCTCTTGAACGTTCTCCTCCTACACCGAGGTTAAAAGTGGCAGCTTCCAGTTACCAGACTGCAAAGACAGTTCTTTCCAAGTCGCATTGCTGGGTTTACGGCCAACTGGACAGCAAACACAGGAGGAGAAATGTTCTCGCTCTCGGTTAACATTTCCTGCTGAGGCTTTTTACCTTTTTTTTTTTTCTTTTTTCTTTTTGTTAAAGGAAGGTTACCAGGAATCTGCACTGAGTGTCTTGTTTAAAGGTTCTCTCAGTCAAAATCCTTGGTTTGATTCGCCTCTTTGGTTTAACAAATCAGGAAGCAAGAGTGGAAATAGGACACAGAGTTTTGCCAGGACCAGTCATCCGACCAGCAGACTTTCCTGTCGTTTATAGAATTCATCAAATAACGAACCATTATTTGATTTTTTAATTCCAAATTTTTATTTTTTTTTTTCCCCCTCCCTCTGCGTTAAACTTTCAGATACGAAGAAGGATGAGGAAACGGAAGATTTTTGATTAAAGTCATTCATATCTAGTGAAGGATCGGTTAACAATCCTCGTAGAAGAAAAATGGGGCAGCTTAGCAGGGTAGAACGCGGGTGACCTGAACAGGACTTTATTCCAGTTTCTGTGTTTCAACATTAAAGGTTATGTGGCTTTACGTTCTTATGGGCAGGGTTGGGGGGTCCAGTTCCTATTGAGACCATCCATATTGAGGTCAAATTTTGTCTGCTAAGGAATTTGTCGCTGATACCAAAATCGAGACTGTCTTTATAGGATAAAATGCCAAGATTTTGCTTTCTCGTTTGATCGCTGTCTCACAATGTGTTTGTTGTAATAATGTACGGCACTGCCCCTTTAAACGAGTTGCTGGAAAGTATTTGACGAATCGCCGCGGTTTCCCGATCCAACTAAGCTCCCCTGGTTTGATTTTCATGTGTTTTTTAAGTTCCCCCCTTATACCGATATTTTTCAGGTTTGCATTCTGCAGTGTGTTGTGGATTTAGTCCAATGGGGCGCGGCTGGTGCATGCATGATCGCTACCGAGTTTCCTGTAAATGCAGAACTTTGTAGAGGGTTGTCGGTGGGGTGGGGGTGGGGAGGGAAGCCGCCATGTCCTCCAACGTAGCATTAGGATTTTAAAGATTTCTTTCAGGATTTTAACATTCCATATTAAAATGTTTGGAAGTTCATGTGGGTGGATCTCATTTTTTGTCAATTTCAATATCTGATGTTTTTATTTTGGAGGGGGTTGGGTGGTTTGCAGGTTGAAAATATATACGTGATGGGGGGCCAGATACCTTGTGGAATGCAAGTGCCAAAATACGGTTCTTATGACAAATGAGTAATTAGTATTTAAGATACTAGGCCGTACAGTATTATAAATCTGGGTTTATTTTAAGGGGGGATACGTTACTTCTAGTATGTATCGTAGTAGTTGGCAGTTTTAGTGCATCTGACAGCTCTTAAAGAGTTACTTTGGTCTTCCAATTTAAAATGGCTCTAGAAGGCCTTAAGTTTGAGGATTGTGAATTTACACCGGGATAAATGAGAAGTGTTTTTTAAAGGGCATGTCCACCCCCAAAACCTAAAATTTAACTCCTATGGCCACATTAAGTAGTTTTTAAAACAAAGCCTTACCTTAACATTTCTCCTGCTGGCCCCTCGAAGTCCAGGAAACTGCTGTGTCGGAGCAGTGTGTGACTGAGTCGCCTCCACCTCGTCAAGGTTTGAGACATGCAAGTGCAGCCCTCCCCCCCCCCCACCCCTCTTCCTCTCCTGCTCCCCAACATTAAACCCTTGGGTTGAGGTAGGGCATGCCCCCCAGCCCAAAAGCATTAATATATTGTAGAAAGTCCCTGAGATCTTTACTTACCGATTACTATATAAGTTTGGATAGACTGCAGCTAGATGCATGATCCTGGAATGATTTGAAAGGTAGCAATGTTTTTTGTTTTTATAAAGGCACTTGATATGGAGATCAGTTTCCTTAACTATGACCCATCTCTAAAAACAACATGGGCTTAATGAAAGAAGAGGGGGATAGGTTCGTGGGTACGGTATATATCAGACGCGTCAAAAGGTCCGTGCACACCGAGTTTGCAGCGGTCGTTTGTTTTATAACAGGTGACGTTTTGATTTCAAAATGGCCACCTGCCTTCAACATACCATTAAAGTGCAAACAGTCAGGGTATTCAAATAAAACGTTCTTATTTACATGGGCTTATTTTGCCCCAACCAATCAGATGTTAAGCTTTCAAATTGTTAAATTAAGATTGATGGTTGGGGCCAATTTATGCCACCAGTTTAAGGATAAGAACTTATTGAATTCTCCCTGGTTTCCTTAAATAGCGAGATATATGTAAATCAATCAGTATCGGAGGATTTTTTAGCATTGTAGTACTTTTTGCCACTAGATGGCTTATTTGGTTTCCACTCATTTGACACCGAAAACGTCACGTGTTAATAAACAGTGGTTTTTGGACTCATCTGTGCTAGATCAGGTTCACGTCATATCCTCTCCCTTTGCAAGCTCGCATCATGTTTAACTTGAAGAAGAGGGAATATAATAAAACTGCAATGCGTGCTCTGTATTTTCTATTAGACAGATGCAGGCTGCATTGGTTTCAGCGTAAACCAATTACTGGGTATGCCACTAAAATAATTATCATGTTTAGTTAATAACGGGACTTTTCCTTCTATGGGCTTTCCATTAAAAATTAAGTTTCTAGGTGATAGTCGTGGGATGGTTCGGCAGTGGCGCTGTTTCTGTCTCTTCCAAAGGAGAAAATGTGCCTACTAGGCCCAAATAAACCAAGTTTGAATGGGGTAGTGCAAACCTGCCAAATGTAATAAACCCTTAGAGTCACAATATTGGCACATTTACGATAGTTTCCAAGAAAGACACACACTGCTTGTTTAATGCAAAAAATTTTTTGTTTTTTATTTTATATAATATTTATATATATATTTGTAAATTTACACTGATAACGTGAATAGTCCTGATTAGCTCAGGGGATAACACACTAGCATTCTGTCTATATAGAAAGAGTATAAAAATAGCTCGAACGGTTAAAGGTTACTTCTTTTATCAATATAAAAAAATACGGCGGAGGAAGATACCCGGTAGTAGGAATGAATGTAATGGAAACATACGGAGACTTGGAACTTTGCTTTACAAGCCCCTTTATGGACGAGGCAAGGATCGAAATTCACTTGTAAACGTCAGCTGGACAGTTCAGTTGCCAGATTCTCCCACCAGACCAGAAAAGGTTTGGGCGTGCGCAGGCCTGTGGTGTTTCTTATACGTTTGTAAAATACCTCACTTGGGGCGTATTCAAAAACCTGCCAATCTGATTGTATAGGGGATTGGTGCGCTACGATCCGATTGCAACATTAACAAACGCGAGCATTACGATTGCGGCAACAGGCGTTAAAGTTTGGTATCACAGAATGGCGATACGACCACCTATAATTTATCGCTACTTTTGCAATTATTAAAGGTATTATTTAAGGAGGGGCAGTTTTATAAAGGAGAGCTATACTGATTTGGTTGAGGGATAATTATTTAGATTACTGTTATCCATATTAGGTAGCAATATTCTATGTAAAAGGACTTTGTGTCCTTATTTAAAGGGTCACTATGCTTACTCAACAACTTACATATCGATACTATTGAGAGAAGTAAAATGGTCGGTGGTTACTACGTATTTTATTTTGATTGTGTTATAATGTTAGTGGGTGCTCCTAATTGCCACCACCTCCATTACTGACTAATTGAGTGTCTGCGACACTTATACATTTTGCTAGCCTCATGTAGATACTGCTTGCTAACATATTCTAACCCTTCCTTCTTATTATGTAAATCTCTAGTTGTTGGGAGATGGAGTGCTGGCAGCCGACAAAGATTCCCAGTAAGAGGTCAGGGATGGGGAACATTAAATTATGCTTTCTGGGTTACAGGCCTTTCCCTGGTAAATGCTGTGATTTCCAAATGATGATTTCTCAGAAGATACAGCTCGGATTATCTCAAAATTATCTCTTAAATTCATTATGTAAGTAATGGTAATCCATATTTAGGGCTGTGGTATCCAGATTTAAGTAATGGTATTGATAATTAGGCATTTTTTATAATATAGTGAAATGGTATCCTTATTTAGGCATTTGATTTAAGGGAGTGAGTTCGGGTTGTAAACATCTGGTAGTTGCTATTTAGCCACAGGCCTGTTGGGTAAGGAGTTGTCAATAGATTAAAATGGTTAGGGCAGCTCCCACTTTACACGGTTTGTTGTTTGTTTTATTAATGAAATGTTGTAAAAAAACTATCAAACCCTGCCAAATGACACAAGAGAAAGAAAGGTCCAGGGGTATGCCCGGGTTGGTCAGGGCATGGGATTTAGTCTGTCTATTGCTGCCCCAGGTTTGGCACCCCTGTGTTATTATAGCTTTTCTCAAGAATAGGGGAGAATCAGTTCTGCCTGGATAAACTTGGTTGCCCGTAGTGGCAGACGCGAACACCAGGAGCTACAGTCTACAGGACTGTGCCCTTCAAAGGGGCCACTAACGTCCAGTCACAGCTGATTATGGCTAATGTGAAAACATTGACTAAATATTTTACGTAGTAACAGGCAATGCAAAATGGCATTTACAACAGATTTCACCTTTGTTCTTTAAAAATAAATAAATTACATTTCCCAGGGTTCTGATCCATTGTTTCAGTGCAATGGTTTTCTCTAGTGCCATCATATGGTTAATAAAATGACCAACGATCATTTGCATTATGAAGCGTTCCTATCTATTACTACAGCAAGTCCTCAACTCATGGACAAAGGACTGTAGTTAAAAGACGCGGTGTCGATATCGGAAAATTCCAATACTCTGGTCATTGTAACGTAGCTCATAATCGTTTGCAATAATTGCGTTCATTGGTTAAAATACCCTGAAGTAGCACAATACCACAATAGCTTGCATGGGAGATCGGTTTTAAAAGATTTAAAAGATGGACTCTCGGAAGGAAAATTATAAAATATCGTTTTTGAAAAATTGATAGTTATAAATCGTTTTAGGACAACACGGCGGTTAAAACTACACCGACGTATCGGAAAATTCCAAGAGCTCACCATATTTATTTAATGACCTTTTTATAACTTTAACCATTGGGGGTTCAAGTGAGCGGCCTGGCTGTGGATAGGAAGGGAGGAGGGGGGAGGGGCCATACAATGGAGGGTGCGTGAAATCACTGTGAAAGGCAAGTGATACATGTTGGAATCGGCACTGTCTGTACGATAATGGGGTTACCAGGTATCAAGGTCTAGACTTTTCATTAAAAAAATAAATCTGAATTCAGTAAGGCTGGTAAACGATACAATGATCATGATATATGATCGATATTACTATACCCAAAAAGAAAAATGATAGGGTGGGTGCAAGATCGCAAGATGTATCCTCTGTTTACCCAGCCCACTGTTGGGAAGGGCTCTGTGGTCTATTGTATTGGCCAGGATATAAGAATCACTCTGGACTCTGGTCAATTAATGGTTAATTCATCTACAGGAACGGATGGACCAAAGTTAGAGGAATTATTATTACTAAACCTGGTGGTATATTGCCATATGGAGGGGGAACCACAGATATTTCGTAGCAGTAAAACAAATTATCAGTTGTGAGTCATGAACCTTGTATCCCACAAGTTAGAAACACAACCAATACAATATACCCACTCTATGGGGACTGGTACACTGGTTATAAACCATACCTAAGGGACTGATACAATTATATATAAAGATACATAAATATAGGGGACAAGAATAAAACCTATATAAATACCATACCCCAAGGATGGTACAACTATATAAAGATACAGACCCTATAGGGACTGGTAGACCTATATAAATACCACACCCCCATCGGGACTGGTAGACTTGTATCAAATCCATACCCTATAGGGACCGGTAGACTTTATAAATTACCATAACCCAGGGACTGGTACACCTATATTAAAATGAATGTACCCTATAGGAACTGAATACATCTAAATAAATACCATTCGTATAAGGACGGTATATCTTTATACAGATGCCAACCCTATATGGGCGTGTACACCTACTATATATAAAAAAATACCATTACACTATCGGGCATGGTACACCTATATAAGATTAGATACAACACCAGATAGGGACTGGTATATTATATAAAAGGAGGCTATACTATAGGGACTGTTTAGACCTATATCAATCCCATACCCTATAGGGATGGTATTACACTATATAGTAAAAATATACAGTAACCTATAGGCGCGGCACACCAATAAAAGTACCATGACCTATAAGGACTGTAGAATCTACATTAAAGGATCCATTACCTTTATTGATAGTGCGCCAATATAAAAAAATGACATACTCTATAGGGACGGTTTATCTATATAGACTTTGCTATTACTATAGGGACTATTAATCTATATAAATGATAAAAAACAATAGTCTACCAAATGGCCCCACACGCATTTAAAACATACATACACTATGAGATATTAGTATTCTTATACAGATATTAAGGGACTGGTACACCCGATATAAATGCCAGAACCTATAAGGACGGGTACACCGATATTAAATATACCACACACTATTGGGACTGGTTACACCAATATATAAATACCATAATTATAGGGACTGTACACCTATTGACGTATACCCCACCCTAAAGGGACTGTACACCTTTAATATATACCATAACCTATATGGACTGAGACAACACTATGACACGACAAACGGTACCATATCCTATCGGGGACTGGCACACCATACTATAAATACATAAACTAGATGGGAAGGAACAACATATAAAAATATACCATTACCCCAACGGGGAATGGTACACCTGTATAACGATACCACCACCTTTATAGGGACGGTACACCTAACTAAGATAATAAATCCATAGGGACTGGTACATCGCTCAAAAAAATATACCATACCTATAGGGACTGGTACACCTATATAAGATTCCACACATTATAGGGGCTGGTACACCTTATATAAAAGATACCACACCCTATTAGGGAGGTACACTATATAAAAGATTACTAAACCTATAGGGACGGTACATCTCTCAAAAATATTACCTACCTATAGGGACTTGGTACACCTATATAAGATTCCACACTTATAGGGCTGGTACACCTATTAAAGATGACCAACCTTAGGGACTGGACACCATATAAAGATACCCAACGATTATAGGATGGTACCACCTATAAAAGATACTAATCACTATAGGGAACTGGACAATATATTAAAGAAACTTATTGATCGGTTTTACCGATCGCTTAAAAATAGGGCCCCCGGTCTGATAAAAATGTAATAACACTGAGGTCTAGTACTGTAATTTCTTAACATTATTTAACTTGTGAAAGATCTTGGAGGACACAATATAATTAGCCTAAAGCTCCTCCCCCAATGGGATATATATATATAGAGAATAATGAGTAGATATAGATATTATCCTACAGTCCTTACCCCCATTATTATATATATATATATATATAATATATATATATCCTACCGCTCCTCCCCATTATATATATATATCTACAATTCCTTCCCAATATCTACTTTATATAGCCTACAACTGCCACTCCCATATTTATATATATTATCCTACCAACTATTCCCCTATTATTAGTCTAATTATCCGACAACTCCGCCCCCATTATATAGAGCCACCAACTCCTCCCCACATGATAGATGAGGATATCCTACAAACTCCTCCCCCATGATATTAGATATATCCGACAACTCTCTCCCCCATGAGAGAGAGAGGGAGATCCTCACACTTCCGGCCCCATTATATATATATATATATGTCTACAGCTCTCCCAACAGATATATATATCCTTACCAACTCCTCCCCGAGGGTGGAGAGCGAGAGAGAAGAGAGAGAAGCGAAGCGCGAAGAGGAGAGAGCCGACACGCCGCCCCCAGGGAGAGAGAGAGAGAGAGACAGCCGCACATAGAGAGCGAACGCCCCCAGGGGAAGAGAGAGAGCCGAAACGCGCAGGAGATGAGAGAAGCCGACAAGCGCGCCCCCATGGAGAGCGAGAGAGCGAAAAGCTCGCCCACGAGAGAGAGAGAGGAGCAGGACACGCCGCCCCCGGAGGGAGCGAGACACGCGCCCCACGAGAGAGAGCCGACAACGTCAGGCCCCCAGATAGAGAAGAGGAGAGAGAGAGCGACAACGCCGGCCCCCAGGAGAGAGAGAGGAGAGAGAGCCGAACGCGGCCGAGAGAAGCAAACGCCGCCCCAGGAGAGAGAGAGATAGAAGCCGACAACGCCGCCCCCAGGAGAAGAGAGAGAGCCAACAAACGCCGCCCCCCAGGAGAGAGAGAGAAGCCACCCGGAAACCGACGCGCCCCCAGGATGAAGAGAGGAGAGGCCGCACAAGCCGCCCTCCAGAGAGATGAGCTAGAGAGAGCAAGAGAGATAGATAGGCGACAGCGTCCCCCACAGAGAGAGAGAGAAGAGAGAGAGAGAGAGAGAGAGAGAGCCGACAACGCCGCCCCGAGAAAAGAGGAGAGAGCAGAGCGACTAAGAGCCGCCCAGAGAGAGGCAAAGCCAGAGAGAGAGAGAACGATGAGAGAGAGAGAGAGAGGAGATAGCCGAAACGCCGCCCCACAGGGAGAGAGGAGAGCGACAATCCGCCACCAGGGAGATAAGAGCCGACAACGCCCCCCCAGTGGAGAGTAGCGACGACGGAGGAATAAAAGAACCGACAACGCCGCCCAAGTAAGATAAGAAAGTAGAGCCGAACGGCCCCTCGGAGAGAGCGGCCCGTCCGCCCAGGAAGGATAGGAAGGAGTAAGGTAGAGAGTTAGCCTACAACTCCGCCCCCAGTAGATCGGAGTAGTATCCGACAACTCCTCCCCCATATATGCATAGATATATATACTATATAACTACCACAACTCCTCCCATTAGTAATATAGTATCCTACAAAGTCCCCCCCATTAATATAGATTAAGATCAAATCGCATATCTACACTCCGCTTTTATATCAACCCTTCCCATATATATATAGATCTACAACTCCTCCCTGTGATATAATTTATATCCACAACTACCTCCCCGTTATATAGGTATCTACAACTCCTCCCGATTATATATATTTTATATCCACAATTCCTCCCCCATATATATATATATATCCACAGCTCCTCCCCCTATTATATAAATATTGATATCCAACTCTCCCCATATATATCTCCTGAAACCCTCCCCCATTATATGAATATATCCTAAACCTGCCACCCATTATATTATAATATATAAAACCTACCCCTATAGTGTATTTACTAGTGGAGGAAACTGTAATATTATGCTTTATAATCTACGTTCAGGAGGAAGAAAAGCAAGCAGAAACCACAAAGGGGTAGGTTATAATAATAATGCACCCCAAAACTGTAAATATTATAATACCTTATAATTTACAGTTGGGGGTGACATATCAGACATCGCCCAACAATTTACCATGTGGTCGTATAGTTGCTTATGGCCAATGGTTGTACTTTTACAAATAACAATAATGATGTGGCCCTCAGAATTCTACGGAAACTGATCCTTCTTGACATGTACTGATGAGAATGGCCAAAGGGGAAGCTACATGGCACAGCTCCCCCAACAAAGCAGGAAATGTTCTGTACTAGGTGTTTGTATTCCTCAATATAATTATAAATAATACCCCTCCGAATTACTGGCCCCAGCCTCTGGGGTACGTGGAAGAGAGACGCTGTTGCATCATGGGTATACTGCTTGGGACATTACATTGACAGTAATTCCCAGGATGTTACTTGGGGGTTTGGGAATTATCCGTACTCCAAAAAAAAGTATAGTGCAGGGAGGAATGGCAGGAGGTCGGATCTTAATTTTTTTATAAAAACACGAGTAACAGTCTTACCCTCTTAAACTGATCTTCAATATATACATCTGGATTTATTGCAGACCTGAGTGACTATAAACTGGGGAATCTCGCCACCAAGGTAGGGCAGATGGAGGCCCTGGATAGATGGGCAGGATTTTCAAGGCCAACTAACCCTGGCTGCAGATGTCGCGTTTTACGAATAGAATTTTGGATTTCCCTCCCACTACAAAACTGGTTAATTAGCTAAATGAAAGAAGGGTTTTTAATCCTTTATGACCGCGGGGGCAGAAGTTACACAGTGTTTTTTATTACGATGTCGCTTTTCTACGCCCTTCCCACGCGCCCTCTATGTGCTGGCACCGGCCATTATATGGGACCCCGGCAACAGAAACTGCATTGTCTGTGTTGCTGGGACAACGAATACTGCAACAATATATTAAAGGGACGTTAAAGTCAAACCTTAAGTTATTCTCTAAACAACGTAATAATAAAACGTTTCATTTTTTTCATTAGCTTAAAAGACTTAGGTAATAAGCTTATGAGCATGCTTTTTGACTTTAGTTCCCTTTAACCCTCACACAACCACTTTGACCAGTTAGTGTTAGTGTCACGTTTTATCACTTTGCCAAACGTCCTTTGTGGGAAACCTGTTTATTGTATACAAGTAAAGCACACTCGTATTAGTATGCAGGGACTTTAAAAACCTTAGAAATCTTAAAGGAACACTATATTTGTGCCGGAACTGAAGCCCTCCTCTTCATTAACATATGCTTACCGATGTCCATAGGCAGTGTCAGTGACCCACTGACTATGGAGGAGCCATAGCTACTACATAAGTATATTGATTCTGCTTTCAAACGTATTGGCTAAATGGAATTGAAAGTGCCGGAACCCCTGGACATTCTGTGGTAAAACACAGAGAGTCAAATGTAAAAAGGAGCAAGGAGTATTACCAAAAGAACGACTATGGGTGGTACTTATTCCGCGCAGGCTATTTCGACAGTGAATTGGGAGGCCGTTCCTCATTTTGCAGCCACAGCATTGACATGTCCGCACAGTTGAGAGGCGTCCTAGTTAGCTGAGATTAAATGATGGTTTGAACAAGCCAAGTTGACATCCTATATATTCCTAGTAAGACGAACACCATCCCCAGCTGTGACTTTTCCCTTTCACCCAGTCAACAGCTGTTGAACTGGTGTGTGGTGTTGGAAATGAGGCTGAACTGATTCCCATGGGCTGTCGGATAAGGGGTCTGTGGCGTGCCCATGGTTGCGCCGAGCCCTCGAGTTTCTAGGATGATGGAGAGAAGGTTCTGTGCTGCTGCTTTAGTGCATCTACAAATCAGGACTGGATTGTGTAACAGTGGAGGTGATCTGGTAAGCTGGTCTCCAGGCTTCCGATCGGCTTCTCCGAGATCCTCGCTAGGTCATTCAGCTCCGTAATGAGGGTCAACATACACTTTGCATCTGCGGGACGATTAGAAAAAGATGTGAACATGAGACAATAGTGGTGGGGCTATAGTTGACTATGCCGAAATATCGGACCATGTGCATCCCATTCTATAAAAGGAAGGGAGAGCCAGAGCTGGACGGGAAAACATTTAAAGGATTTTACTCTTTAATGGGGAACAAGTGCCCTTTATGCTTTTGACTCTAGGATCTAGCTGCAGTCTACCCACACTTACAGCAGTATAATGATGGTGCGTACACAGTAAGCTGTGACATCACCAGCAGCCCTGGCCTGAGCATGCCCCTGCGGGACAGGGCCGCATCAGCTGCATCAAAAGCCCCGCCCCAAAAACTTCTTAAACTTTTTTTAAAGCTAGCGACAAGCCTGAAATATTTTTCTCTCCCTAAGGTGTCCATAGTAGAGGAAAGCACAGAAATTGATTGCAAGTCTGTAACTATTTCAGAAAAGATTGATTTTTTTGGGGGAATGGGCTTTATAACACCATGCCTGTCACAGAGACACAGAGAAAGTGCAGAGTACTAGACCACAGTAAATGATAAATTGGGGGAGTCTTCAGGGGTTTAGGGATATCTATCATGCAATTATTTTAATTTAGCTGGTATTTAAATTCTTTAAAATAAGTTTCATTTGTCATGTGGGCAATTATAACTTGATGACATCACTAAGCACAGTTTATAAAAATATATATATACAAGAGTTATAATATCATGCAAAATATATGTAAACATTAGTTATCTGTTTATGTTGCTGTCCTTACCTTGGAGAGGTCCACTAAGGTGTTCGCCTGATCACTTAACTTTCTCTGCTCAATCTAACACTCTCAGTCTGCCAAGAAGGGACAAATTGATGGTGAAGCCATAATATATTGGATAATGTACCCCCTACTGTACATATATATCGATAATGGATCACCTATTACATTAATAATTGATTAATTGTAACACTACTGTAAATTATAAGGATATTAGAAGTCACTGAGGAATTCTGTGTCATATAAAGGTACAAGGACACAGACTGCGTTATACAGGGAACTTGGGTACCACCATGTATTATAAGGGATAATGTATCCCCACTGTAAATATAAGGATATTAGAAGTACTGAGGAGTTCTGTGTCTATATAAAGGTACAAAGGACACAAGAGATGAGTATCAGGGAACTCGGGGTTACCTCATGTATTATAAGGGATAATGTATCCCCTACTGTAAATTTAAGGATTAGAGACGTCCTGAGGGTTCTGGGTCTATATAAGGTGCAAGGACACAGACCTGAGTTATACAGGGAACTCGGGGGGTACCACTCATGTATTATAAGGATAATGTTATCCCCTACTGTAAATTTAAGGATATTAGAAGTCACTGAGGAGTTCTGTGTCCATATAAAGGTACAAGGACACAGACTCGTATACAGGGAATCTGAGTACCACACATGTATTATAATGGATAATGTATCTCCTACTGTAAATTATAAGGAATTAGAAGTCACTGAGGAGTTCTGTGCTATATAAAGGTACAAGGACCAGAGAGTTATAAGGGAACTCTGGGTTACCATCATGTATATATGGATAATGTATCCCCTACTGTAAATTATAATGGATTAGAAGTCACTGAGAGAGTTCTTTGTCTATACAAAGGTACAAGGACACAGACCGAGTATACAGGGAACTTGGGTACCACTCAGTATTATAAGGGTAATGTATCCCTACTGTAAACTATAAGGATATTAGAAGTCACTGAGGAGTTCTGTGTCTAATAAAGGTACAAGGACACAGACTGAGTTTACAGGGAACTCTGGTACCGCTCTGTATTATAAGGGATAATGTATCCCCTACTGTAAATTATAAGGATATTAGAAGTCATGAGGAGTTATGTGCCCATATAAAGGTACAAGGACACAGACTGAGTTATATAGGGAACTCTGCATACCACTCATGTATTATAAGGGATAATGTATCCCTACTGTAAATTATAGGATATAGAAGTCACTGAGGAGTTATGTGTCCATATAAAGTACAGGACACATACTGAGTTATACAGGGAACTCTGGGTACCACTCATGTATTATAAGGGATAAGTATACCCTACTGTAAATTATAAGGATATATAGAAGTCACTGAGGAGTTCTGTGTCCATATAAAGGTACAAGGACACAGACTGGGTTATACAGGGGAACTCTGGGTACCACTCATGTATTAAAGGGATAATGGATACCCTACAGTAAATTATAAGGATATTAGTCACTGAGGATTCTGTGTCCATATAAAGGTACAAGGACACAGACTGGGTTTTACAGGGAACTCGGTACCACTCATGTATAAGGGATAATGTATACCTACTGTAAATTATAAGGATATTAGAAGTCACTGAGGGAGTTCTGTGTCTATATAAAGGTACAAGGACACAGACTGGGTTATACAGGGAAACTCTGGGTACCACCCATGTATTTAGGGGATAATGTATCCCCTACTGTAAATATAAGGATATTAGAAGTCACTTAGGAGTTCTGTGTCTATATAACGGTACAAGGACACAGACTGAGTTATACAGGGAACTCTGGGTACCGCTCATGTATTATAAGGGATAATGTATCCCCTACTGTAAATTATAAGGATATTAGAAGTCACTGAGGAGTTATGTGCCCATATAAGGTACAAGGACACAGACTGAGTTATATAGGGAACTCTGCGTACCACTCATGTATTATAAGGGATAATGTATCCCCTATGTAAATTATAAGGATATTAGAAGTCACTGAGGAGGTATGTGTCCATATAAAGGACAAGGACACATACTGAGTTAACAGGGAAACTCTGGGTACCACTCATGTATTATAAGGGATAATGATCCCCTACTGTAATTATAAGGATATTAGATGTCAGAGGAGTTCTGTGTCCATAAAAGGTACAAGGACACAGACTGGGTTATACAGGGAATCTGGGTACCATCATGTATTATTAAGGGATAATGTATACCCTACTGTAAATTATAAGGATATTAGAATCATGGGAGGTTCTGTGTCCATTAAAGGTACAAGGACACAGACTGGGTTATACAGGGAACTCTGGGTACCACTCATGTATTATAAGGGATAATGTTACCCACAGTAAATTATAGGATATTAGAAGTCACGAGGAGTTCTGTGTCCATATAAAGGTACAAGGACACAGACTGGGTTATACAGGGAACTCTGGGTACCACTCATGTATTATAAGGGATAATGTATACCCTACTGTAAATTATAAGGATATTAGAAGTCACTGAGGAGTTCTGTGTCTATATAAAGGTACAAGGACACAGACTGGGTTATACAGGGAACTCTGGGTACCACCCATGTATTATAAGGGATAATGTATCCCCTACTGTAAATTATAAGGATATTAGAAGTCACTGAGGAGTTCTGTGTCTATATAAAGGTACAAGGACACAGACTGGGTTATACAGGAACTCTGGGTACCACTCATGTATTAAAGGGATAATGATCCCCTACTGTAAATATAAGGATATTAGAAGTCACTGAGGAGTTCTGTGTCTATATTAAGGTTACAAGGACACAGACTGGGTTATACAGGGAACTCTGGGGACCACTCAGTATTATAAGGGATAATGTATCCCCTACTGTAAATTATAAGGATATTAGAAGTTACTAAGGGGTTCTTTGTCCATATAAGGGATGGAACCTTGTGTAATTTTTGCCATAACTAGCACATGGCCCTTTGTTATAGTTGGCCCCTGGGGTTTCCAATGATCCACTCACTGATAAATGGCTTGTAGGAACTTTCTCTGGTGCTTGCGGACCTTGGCATGGTCAATCTTCTTTAACAGCTTTGTGTGCTTGTAGATCAGCCACGTTTCCCGCAGAGACATTGGCAGCTGCGTTTTTAATCTGCAATGAGACAGGGTGCTGTGAGGGTGGCGGGAATCTCATCCAACAGAAAAGAACAGATATTCCAAATAGACCCACAGACGTAAAAAACACACCAGACTGTAATAACACACCGACGAAATAAACACCACCAGACGGTTAATAACACCACCAGACGGTAAATAATACAATACACCAGACGGTAAATAACACTACCAGACGGTAAAAAACACACAGACTGTATTATAACAACCACAGACGGTAATAAACCACCAGACTGTATATAACACTACCAGACGGTAAATAACATACCAGACTGAAATACACCACAGACTGTAATAACACCACAGAATGTAAATAACACCACAACTGTAAATACACCGATGTATATAACACCGCCAGACTGTATATAAACAACTACCAGACGGTACATAACTACCACTGTATAACACCACCAGACTTGTAAATCACACCACCAGGACTGTAACATAACACCACCAACTGAAATACACCACCAGATGGTAAATAACACCGCCAGACTGTATATAACACCGCCAGACGGTAAATACACCACCAGATGGTAAATAACACTGCCAGACTGTATATAACACTACCAGATGGTAAATAACACTACCATATGGTAAATAACACTACCAGACTGTAAATAACACCACCAGACGGTAAATAACACTACCAGACGGTAAATAACACTGCCGACTGTATATAACACTACCAGATGGTAAATACACCAATATGGTAATAAAACACTACCAGACGTAAAAACACCACAGACGGTAAATCACTACCAGACGGTAAATAACACCACCAGACTGTAAATAACTCCGCCAGACTGTATATAACACTACCAGACGGTAAATAACACTACCAGACTGTAAATAACACCACCAGACTGTAAATAACACCACCAGACTATAAATAACACCACCAGATGGTAAATAACACCGCCAGACTGTATATAACACTGCCAGACGGTAAAATAACACCGCCAGACGGTAAATAACACTGCCAGACTGTATATAACACTACCAGATGGTAAATAACACTACCATATGGTAAATAACACTACCAGACTGTAAATAACACCACCAGACGGTAAATAACACTACCAGACGGTAAATAACACTACCAGACTGTAAATAACACTACCAGACTGTATATAACACCACCAGACTGTAAATAACACCACCAGACTGTAAATAACACCACCAGATGGTAAATAACACCGCCAGACTGTATATAACACTGCCAGACGGTAAATAACACCACCAGATGGTAAAAACACTGCCAGACTGTATATAACACTACCAGATGGTAAATAACACTACCATATGGTAAATAACACTACCAGACTGTAAATAACACCACCAGACGGTAAATAACACTACCAGACGGTAAATAACACTGCCAGACTGTATATAACACTACCAGATGGTAAATAACACTACAATATGGTAAATAACACTACCAGACTGTAAATAACACCACCAGACGGTAAAACACTACCAGACGGTAAATAACACCACCAGACTGTAAATAACTCCGCCAGACTGTATATAACACTACCAGACGGTAAATAACACTACCAGACTGTAAATAACACCACCAGACTGTAAATAACACCACCAGACGTAAACAACACACAGATGGAAATAACACCGCCAGACTGTATATAACACTGCCAGACGGTAAATAACACCGCAGACGGTAAATAACACTGCCAGACTGTATATAACACTACCAGATGGTAAATAACACTACCAGACTGTAAATAACACCACCAGACGGTAAATAACACTACCAGATGGTAAATAACACTACCAGACTGTAAATAACACTACCAGACTGTAATAACACCACCAGACTGTAAATAACACTACCAGACGGTTAATAAACACCACCAGACTGATATAACACTACCAGACGGTAAATAACACTACCAGACTGTATATAACACTACCAGACTATATATAACACTACCAGACTGTATATAACACTACCAGAATGTAAATAACACACACAGATGGTAAATAACACCACCAGACTGCATATAATACTACCAGACAGTAAGTAACACTACCAGACTGTATATAACACTACCAAACTGTATATAACACTACCAGACTGTAAATAACACCACCAGACTGTAAATAACACTACCAGACGGTAAATAATACCACCAGACTGTATATAACACTACCAGACTGTAAATAACACAACCAGACAGAATAACACACCAGACGGTAAATAAACACCACAGACTGTATATAACACTACAGACTGTATATAACACTACCGGACTGTAAATAAACTACCAGACGGTAAATAAACATACCAGAGTTATAACACTACCAGACTGTAAATAACACAACCAGACAGTAAATAACACCACCGACGTAAATAACACCACCGACGTAAAACATACCAGACTGTATATACACTACGACTTAAATACACTACCAGACGGTAAATAACACTACCAGACGTATATAACCTACCAGACTGTATATAAAACACCACCGACGGTAAATAACACCACCAGACTGTATATAACACTACCAGACTGTATATAACACTACCAGACTGTATATAACACTACCAGACGGTAAATAACACTACCATACTGTAAATAACACCACCAGACTGTATATAACACCACCAGACGGAGTAACACTACCAGCTATATAACAATACAGATGGCAAATAACACTACCAGACAGTAAATAACACTACCATACTGTAAATAACACCACCAGATGGAAATAACACTACCAGACTATATTATTAACAATACCAGACAGTAAATAACACTACCAGACAGTAAATAACACTACCAGATGGTAAATCAAACCACCAGACAGTTAAATAACACTACCATACTGTAAATAACACCACCAGATGGTAAATAACACTACCAGACTGTATTATAACACCACCATACTGTATATAACACATACCAGATGGTAAATAACCACCAGACAGTAAATAACAATACCGACAGTAAATCACACCACATACGTAAAAAACACCACACAGATGTAAAATAACAATACGCAGACGGTAAATAACCACCAGACGGTAAATAAACACCACCATACTGAAATAAACATACCAGACTGTAAAATAACACCACCAGACATGTAAATAAATACCAGACTGTAAATAACCACCACCATACTGTAAATAACACCACCAGACTGTAAATAACACCACAGACTGTAAATAACACCACCAGAGGATAAATACTTGAATACCAGTCTTTAAATAAACAGTAACTAAATAGTGATCTCAAACATTAAAATGTACCTGCAAAATACCCCCAGACTCAAATAAATAAAGAAACAGACCATGACTGGCAGCACTATTAGTACATAGTATATATATTATTATTTCCATTATATTACCCAGTGCTCTTCCCTTTATAGTTCGATACATTGTTTCAATCAATAAAAAAAAGTGTTTAGGCTGAAGTTACCTTTAACAGATGAAATATTGATGTACCAAGGTGAGCACTAACCACTGTCTCACGGCTGGGACCTTAACACAGGTGATTAAATGACCTTTCAGGTGATTAAAGAGATTTTTCTTAACCCAGGTAATTAACCAGAGATCTGTAACAAGACCTCGTTAGGTGAGAAATAATTGCAGTAAAGTGGGTTAATTACATGGAATATCAATGCCCTGTTCTAGTTAATTGGTATGACTTAAGCTGGGTACACACAGCACAGATTTCTGAAAGATGGCAGACAGGATCTTGCAGACTCAAGATCCTGTCTGCCGACGGTTATCGGGGCTTTTATCGTTAGTGTGTGTACCCAGCTTAACTCTTGTCGTCCTACTAGTGGTGAGAAAAATAAAAGCAGTGTGTGGTGTGTTTATAAAAGTATAACAAAGGGTCACACACATGCGGCCCCAGTGCTGTACTGTCACAGCGCAGCCCAAACGCCAGATTGGGTTTTATGTGGAAACCAAAGAAGGTTCCAAGCAGGTTCCCCTAAGGCAAGGATAAGCAAACCAGTAGCCCTCCAAATGTTTGAAAACTACAACTCCCGGCATTCTCCAACTGCCCTCTGAAACAAAGGGGGAGGGATCCATCTATATAATCAAAGCCTAATTGCTGCGTCAGTGCTGTGGTATGTGTGTGTGTGTCACTGCAGTTCCTATGGGACTCACCCACTAGAGGGAGATGTAAGATGGTCTCTGCATTTCCTAATGACTCACCACTAGACTGAGAAACACAAGAAAACACACACAGAGGCAGCAGAACACAGCAATTACACAGACTGCAGATAAGGTTGCTTGGGACAGAGGGGTGACCTTGGATTGGGACAGAGGGGGTGACCTTGGATTTGGGACAGGGGGGTGACCCTGGATTTGGGACAGAGGGGGAGGGCTGGATTCGGGACAGAGGGGGTGACCCTGGATTTGGGACAGAGGGGGTGACTTGGTTTGGGACAGAGGGGGTGACCCTGGATTTGGGACAGAGGGGGTGACCCTGGATTTGGGACAGAGGGGGTGACCCTGGATTTAGGACAGAGGGGGGACTCTGGATTTGGGAGAGAGGGGGGGACTCTGGATTTTGGACACTTAAGGTTCGTACGCACGTGCGATTGCGGGTCCCAACCCGGACACACGATGTGTAAAGAAGTTCATTTCGGCCGATAATCGGCAGTGTATGGGCACTTTTGGTCGAAAAGGCCGTTCGGTCGGGGATAATTGTCCAAAACGGACAGGGCGGATCTTCAAATGATGGCCAATAAAGGGCCCTACATGGGGCGATTATTTGCCGAAACGAATGTTTGTGCACATCGTGCGTTGTGGGTCGGGACCCAATCACACGTGTATGAACTTAAGAGGGGTCTTGGGACAGGAGTGAGGGGGCTATGGCTTGGGACATGGAGGAGGGGGCTATGGCTTGGGAGGAGGAGGGGGCTATGGCCTTGGGACATGGAGGAGGGGGCTATGGCTTGGGACAGGGAGGAGGGGGGCTATGGCCTTTGGGACATGGAGGAGGGGTCTATGGCCTTGGGACATGGAGGAGGGGCTATGTGCCTTGGGACATGGAGGAGGGGGTCTATGGCCTTGGGACATGGAGGAGGGGCTATGGCTTGGGACATGGAGGAGGGGCTATGGCCTTGGGACTGGAGGAGGGGGGCTATGGCCGTGGGACATGGAGGAGGGGGGGCTATGGCCTTGGGACATGGAGGAGGAGGCTATGGCCTTGGGATATGGAGGAGGGGGGCTATGGCCTTGGGACATGGAGGAGGGGACTATGGCCTTGGGACATGGAGGAGGGGGGCTATGGCCTTGGGACATGGAGGAGGGGACTATGGCCTTGGGACATGGAGGAGGGGGGCTATGGCCTTTGGACACTAAGGTGGCTATGGCCTTGGGACACTAAGGGGGCTATGGACTTGAGACATGGAGGAGGGGGCTATGGCCTTGGGACACTAAGGGGGCTATGGCCTTGGGATACTAAGGGGGCTATGGTCTTGGGACACTAAGGGAGCTATGGCCTTGGGATACTAAGGGGGCTATGGCCTTGGGACATGGAGGAGGGGGCTATGGCCTTGGGACACTAAGGGAGCTATGGACTTGGGACACTAAGGGAGCTATGGCCTTGGGACACTAAGGGAGCTATGGCCTTGGGGACATGGAGGAGGGGGCTATGGCCTTGGGACACTAAGGGGGCTATGGATTGGGACATGGAGGGGGGGAATATGGCGGGGAATGGAGGGGGGGGCAATGGCCTTTGGACACTAAGGGGGGGCTATGGCCATGGGACACTAAGGGGGCTATGGCCTTGGATACTAAGGGGGTATGGCCTTGGACATGGAGGAGGGGCTATGGCCTGGAACTAAGGGAGCTATGGCATTGGGACATATAGGGAGATATGGCCTTGGGACACTAAGGGAGCTATGGCCTTGAGACAATGGAGGAAGGGGGCTATGGCCTTGGGACATGGAGGAGGGGGGGATAGGCCTTGGGACATGGAGGAGGGGGGCTATGGCACTTGGGATGGGGAATGGAGGAGGGGGCTATGGCCTTGGGACATGGAGGAGGGGGGCTATGGGCCTTGGACAATGGAGGAGGGGGGCTATGGCCAGTTGGGACATGGAGGAGGGGGACTATGGCCTTGGACATGGAGGAGGGGGGCTATGGCCTTGGGACAATGGAGGAGGGGAATATGGCACTTGGGACATGGAGGAGGGGGGCTATGGCCTTGGGACAGGGGGAGGGGCTATGGCTTGGGACATGGAGGAGAGGGGGCTATGGCCTTGGGGACATGGAGGAGGGGACTATGGCCTTGGGACATGGAGGGGGGCTATGGCCTTGGGACATGGAGGAGGGGACTATGGCTTGGGAATGGAGGAGGGGGGCTATGGCCTTTGGACACTAAGGGGACTATGGCCTTGAGACATGGAGGAGGGGGCTATGGCCTTGGGACATAAGGGGGCTATGGCCTTGGGATACTAAGGGGCTATGGCCTTGGGATGGGAAATGGAGGAGGGGGGGCTATGGCCTGGGACACTAAGGGAGCTATGGCCTTGGGACACTAAGGGAGCTATGGCCTTGGGACATGGAGGAGGGGGCTATGGCCTTGGAACACTAAGGGAGCTATGGCCTTGGGACACTAAGGGGGCTATGGCCTTGGGACACTAAGGGAGCTATGGCCTTGGGACACTAAGGGGGCTATGGCCTGGGACACTAAGGGAGCTATGGCCTGGGACACTAAGGGGGCTATGGCCTTGGGATACTAAGGGAGCTATGGACTTGGGACACTAAGGGAGCTATGGCCTTGGGACACTAAGGGAGCTATGGCCTTGAGACATGGAGGAGGGGGCTATGGCCTTGGGACACTAAGGGGGCTATGGACTTGGGACATGGAGGAGGGGACTATGGCCTTGGGACATGGAGGAGGGGGGCTATGGCCTTTGGACACTAAGGGGGCTATGGCCTTGGGACACTAAGGGGGGGCTATGGCCTGGGACATGGAGGGAGGGGGTATGGCCTTGGGACACTAAGGGAGCTTGGTTGGGACATAAGGGGGCTATGGCCTTGAGACATGGAGGAGGGGGCTATGGCCTTGGGACACTAAGGGGGCTATGGCCTTGGGATACTAAGGGGGCTATGGCCTTGGGACACTAAGGGAGCTATGGCTTGGGACACTAAGGGAGCTATGGCCTGGATACTAAGGGGGCTATGGCCTTGGGACACTAAGGGGGCTATGGCTTGGGACCACTAAGGGGAGCTATGGCTTGGGGGATGAGGGGCTATAGGCCTTGGGCATGGAGGAGGGGACTATGGCCTTGGGACATGCCATGGAGGAGGGGGCTATGGCTTGGGACATGGAGGAGGGGGCTAGGACTTGGGACTATGGCCTTGGGACATGGAGGAGGGGGCTATGGCCTTGGGACGATGGAGGAGGGGGCTATGGCCTTGGGGGCCACTAGGGAGGTAGGGCTATGGCCTTGGGACATGGAGGAGGGGGCTATGGCCTTGGGACATGGAGGAGGGGGCTAGGCCTTGGGGCACTAAGGGGGCTATGGCCTTGGGGACATGGAGGAGGGCGGCTATGCCTTGGACATGGAGGAGGAGGGGGCTATGGCCTTGGGACTATGGGCCTTGGGACATGGAGGAGGGGGCATGGCCTTGGGACACATGGAGGAGGGGGCTATGGCCTTGGGACACTACGGGGTGCCTCTGGCGGCTTCTAGTGCCCATTATTGTAACAGGCTTAATGTCTAGTAATAATATAAAATATTACAGGATTTCTAAATAAAAAGGACTAGGAGGAGGAGCTTGTGTTTGCATCAAACCAATTCTAGGCAAGGGGAGGAGCCTCTAAGCAGCAAGTTGAAAGCCACAGCTTACCCGCTTTGTCAGTGAGTGTCATCATAAAGTTTGGACGTGCTTTTCTGCTTTGGTGGAGTTCCAGTTTTCTTGCCGAACCCAGCGACAACAGTGCAGTACATCCGGCACCCGCAGGGGGCGAGAACTACCATCATCGAATACCTCCAATACACAGATAAAAAGTGCCTCATTAACAGCTGCAGAAACCCTCACTGTTCCCCCCCCCCACGAAAAAAATGCTTGAACGCAAACGGACGCCCAATCGCGTTTTTTCTTGAGAATAGCACCAAATTGTGTGCGAAACGCACAGCAAAAGCGGGTGCGCTCTGGTGCGGCTGCAGTGTGGTCTCAGCCAAATGGGTTATCGCCAATTTAAGACACTCAATAAATTCCCCCTGGAGGATTATTTTCATCCTGCTAATCGCAGTTTACTTGCCCTTTAATTTCCATTCTATGTATATTGTTAATATTGTTTATCTGGGGGGGGCGAGGGACAGAGGTTCGGTACACTAACAGACCCCTATACGGTATATCTACCTGTATATCGCTTAATAGTTGACGTAAAAGTATAGACGATATTTAGGACAAAATGTCTAGACCAGTGTATCATGCTGTGAAAAATTACCGTAAATCTCTTATTATTGGCAGGGTTTAAAATTCTGCTTAGGGTACCTGTGACTATAACCCCACCCTAAACCCAGGACACCCCCCCAACCACACCCATTTTTTGTTGGTATGTTTTATTAAACCTAACTATGCCTGTAATGAAAGTCTGCTTCTGGTGGCCAGATAATCCAAATAAACAGTAACATGCTTGCTTGGATTTACAAAGCACCGAGGTTTTAATGTTGGTGTACGCGTAAACACACACTAAGTGCAATTAGCTTTGTATTGTTACCAGTTCGTTTGGCTTGCCCCAGGATTATGCTGCTTGACGGAGCTGCCACACTTACGCCCACGGATGAGCATATGCCTGGTACATGTAATAACGTGCCAGTTTCAGTGCTGTTAATGCTGTGCAGATGTGTATGGCTGGGCCCTGGGGACACATCATTTCCGTTGGATGGCAGTGAGACAGAGTCAAGTCATTACTGAGGATTTAAATCACCCGCTGCTGCATTAATTAGTCTGGGTCAGTTAATAGGCAGATCGGCTTAAAGGGGATTGGAAAAAACATGTAACTAGTCTCTTGTATATTTATGTTTATACATAGGGTGGGAGCTGCCATATGTTTTCCCTAGACAGTACAGTAGAGGGTATAGCTTTATTGTGTGTACAGAAATCCTCTTTTGTATATTTTATTTATACATTGGGGTGGGACCGCCATAGTGTTTCCCTTAGACAGTACAGTATGAGAGTATAGCTATTGTATGTACAGAACATTCCTTCTCGTATATTTATACATATGGGTGGGAGCTGCTATTGTTCCTTTAGACAGTACAGTATGAGGGTATAGATTATTGTATGTACAGAAACATCCTTCTCTGTATATTTATACATATGGGGTGGGGCTGCCATAGTGTTTCCCTTAGACAGTACAGTATGAGAGGTGCTTATTGTATGTACAGAACATTCCTTCTCTGTACATTATACATATGGTGGGAGCTGCCATTTTTTCCTTAGGACAGTACAGTATGAGGGTATAGCTTATTGTGTGTCCAGAACATTCCTTCTCTGTATATTTATATTTATACATAGGGTGGGGCACGCCATAGGGTTTCCCTTAGACAGTACAGTATGAGAGTATAGCTTATTGTATGTACAGAACATCCTCTCTGTATATTTATACATATGGGTGGGAGGGCCATATTGTTTCCTTTAGACATACAGTATGAGGGTATAGATATTGTATGTACAGAACACATCCTTCTCTGTATATTTATACATATGGGTGGGAGCAGCTGCATAGTGTTTCCCTTAGACAGTACGTATGAGGGTATAGCTATTGTTGTACAGAACATTCCTTCTCTGTAATTTATAACATATGGGTGGGAGTGCCATAGTGTTTCCCTTAGACAGTACAGTATGAGGGTAAGCTGATGTATGTACAGAACATTCTTCTCTGTACATTTATACATATGGATGGGAGCTGCCAATTGTTTCCCTTAGACAGTACAGTATGAGGGTATAGCTTATTGTTGTTACAGAACATTCCTTCTCTGTATATTTATTTTACATATGGGTGGGGGGACCTGCCATAGTGTTTCCTTAGACAGTACAGTATGAGAGTATAGTTATTGTATTACAGAACATTTCTTCTCTGTATTTTATACATTGGGTGGGAGCTGCCATATTGTTTCCTTTAGACAGTACAGTATGGGTATAGATTATTGATGTACAGAACATTCCTTCTCTGTAATGTATACATATGGGTGGGAGCTGCCATAGTGTTTCCCTTAGACAGTACAGTATGAGGGTATAGCTTATTGTATGTACAGAACATTCCTTCTCTGACATTTATAAACATATGGATGGGAGCTGCCATATTGTTTCCCTTAGGACAGTACAGTATGAGGGGATGCTTATGTGTGTACGAACATTCCTTATCGTTATATTTATATTTATACATATGGGTGGGGACCTGCCATAGTGTTTCCCTTAGACAGTACAGTATGAGAGTATAGCTTTGTATGTATAAGACATTCCTTCTCTGTATATTATACATATGGGTGGGAGCTGCCATATTGTTTCTTTAGACAGTACAGTATGAGGGTATAGATTATTGTATGTACAGAACATCCTTCTCTGTATATTTATACATATGGGTGGGAGCTGCCCATAGTGTTTCCCTTAGACAGTACAGATGAGGGTATAGCTTATTGTATGTACAGAACATTTCCTTCTCTGTACATTTTAACATTATGGGTGGGAGCTGCCAAGTGTTTCCTTAGACAGTACAGTAGAGGGTATAGATATTGTATGTACAGAACATTCCTTCTCTGTATTTATAATATGGGTGGGAGTGCCATAGTGTTTTACCTAGACAGTACAGTATGAGGGTATAGCTTATTTAGTTACAGAACATCTTCTCTGTACATTTATACCTATGGATGGGAGCTGCCCATATTGTTTCCCTTAGACAGTACAGTATGAGGGATATAGCTTATTGTGGTACAGAACATTCCTCCTGTATATTTATATTTATACATATGGGTGGGAGCTGCCATATTGTTTCTTTAGACAGTACAGTATGAGAGTATAGCTTATTGTATGTACCAGAACATTCCTCTCTGTATATTTATTACATATGGGTGGGAGCTGCCATTGTTCTCTTAGACAGTACAGTATGAGGGATAGATATATTGTATGTACAGAAACATTCTTCTCTGTATATATATACATATGGGGGAGCTGCCAAGTGTTTCCCAGACAGTACAGTATGAGGGGTATAGCTTATTGTGTGTACAGAAACATTCCTTGTGAAGGTTCATTCATCCAGGTCATGGTATATTGTTGTATTCATTAGATCAATGGACTTGAAGTTTAGTCTGAAGACATTTCGCTAGTCATCCGACTGGCTTTATCAATTCAGAATGACCTTGTACAAGAATCTGTGGCACTTATGTACCACTGGAAAAATCCCAATAGCATATCACAGCCAGGTTTTAAGGGCGTGATTAGATAGTGGCTAGAGGGTGGTTATAGGAACCCCAGAGTAAGGTGTCAAATTTGTATGTGGGGGAGACCAAACAACAACGTGCATCAACGTATGGCCCAGCACAGAAGAGCCAATTCCGGGTCAGGACTCAGCCGTTGTACCTGATCTTAAGGATAAAGGACATACCTTGAAGATTGTAATGTTAACATATGGCAAAGGAACGTGGACTGGTTCAGAGAGGTGTTAGGAGGCCATTTATGTGAAAATAAAGAAACCAAGCCTAAATAGAGGTGGGGGGGTTCGACACCAACTGTCTGCCATGTACAATGCTGTTTTGACACCTTACTCGGGCGTTCCTATAACACCTCTTAGCCACTATCTAATCACGCCCTTAACACCTGGCTTGTGATATGCTAATTGGGATGTTTCCAGGGTACATAATTGCCACAGATTCTGTACAAGTCATTCTATATGAGGAAAGCCAGTCGGATGACTAGCGAAAACGTCTTCAAGAACTAAACTTAAGTCGGTTGATCTAATTGAATACAAAAACGATAACATTCCTTCTTTGTATATTTATACATTGGGTGGGAGCTGCCATATGTTTCCCTTAGACAGTACAGTATGAGGGTATAGCTTATTGTGTGTACAGAACATTCCTTCTCTGTATATTTAATATAGGGTGGGGCTGCCATATTGTTTCCTTAGACAGTACAGTATGAGGGTATAGCTTATTGTGTGTACAGAACATTCCTTCTCTATATATTTTATTTATACATATGGGTGGAGCTGCCATATTGTTTTCCTGTAGACAGTCACAGTATGAGGGTATAGTTTTATTGTGGTACAGAACTTCCTTCTCTGGATATTATAACATATGGGTGGGAGCTGCCCATATTGTGTCCCTTAGACAGTACAAGTATGAGGGTATAGCTATTGTATGTACAGGACATTCTTCTCTGTATATTTAATTTATACATATGGTGGGAGCTGCCATATTGTTTCCCTTAGAATGTACAGTATGGGGTATGATTATTGTATGTACAGAACATTCCTTCTCTGTATATTTAAATTATACATATGGTGGGAGCTGCCATATTGTTTCCTTAGACAGTACAGTATGAGGGTATATATAACTTATGTATGGTACAGAACATTCCTCTCTGTATATTTATACTATGGGTGGGAGCTGCCTGTTTTCCTTAGACAAACAGTATGGGGTATAGCTTATGTATGTACAGAACATTCCTTCTCTATATATTTATACACTAGGGTGGAGCTGCCATATTGTTTCCCTTAGACAGTACAGTATGAGGGTATAGATTATTGTGTGTAGAAAAATTCCTTCTCTGTATATTTATATGTTTATACATATGGGAAGGAGCTGCCATATGTTTCCCTTAGACAATACTGTATGAGTAAGCTCGAGATTAAATCTTTGTACATTCCATTGGTCACAATCTCTGGGCAGCTCTGGTCCTGTAATGTCCCCCATGTGTCTGATAGGAGAGATTGGATATATTATGATTGTTATTTTAAAACTAATAAGAAAAAAAATTGTTGTTTAAAAAGGGAGCTACCCTTCGTTTTCACCACGACTGACTGGGAATAGCCGGTTGATCCTCCTCTCTAATTCTGCCTGGTAGATTGTGTGTGGCCGTGGGAACGGGGACATTCTGTCTGCTGGCACCAGCAAGTCTCATTCAACCGACCAGAACTTTTATCTATTCCCAGAGATTCATTTCATTCATAAACTGAAACGAGAGAAGAAAGAACGAGAGAATTGGATAATCGGGCCCAGATGCCATTCAGCTGGAGCTGCCATACAACTGGCTCACTGGCAAACAATTGCCCCCCCGCTGGTTCTTACGAAGTAACCATTCAATGGGGCCTTATTATGGTTTGTGTTATATGGATTTAGTTTCTATCCTAATACCACCACCCCCTCGCTAGCTCTCGCCGATCTCTCTCTCTATATAATATATTATATATACACAGTTTTGTGACAATAGTGAGTTCACCCTAAATTACAGTATGGACAATAGTGAGTACACCCTCACATTACAGTTTTGTGACAATAGTGAGTTCACCCTCACATTACAGGAGTGGCAATAGTGAGTTCATCCTCACATTCAGTATGTGACAATATTGAGTTCACCCTCACATTACAGTATGTAAGATCATGAGTTTCACCCTCACATTACAGTATGTGACAATGTGAGTTACCCTCAATAACAGTATGTAAGAATCATGAGTTCCACCCTCACATTACAGTATGTGACAATAGTGAGTTCACCCTCAATTACAGTAGTGACAATAGGGAGTTCACCCTCAAATTACCTTGTGAAAATAGTAAGTTCACCCTACATTACAGTATGTGACAATAGTGAGTTCACCCTCAGTTTACACTATGTGACAATAGTGAGTTCACCCTCACATTACACTAGTAAGAATAGTGAGTTCACCCTCACGTTACAGTATGTGCAATAGTGAGTTCATCCTCACATTACAGTATGTGACATAGTGAGTTCACCCTCACATTACAGTATGTAAGATCATGAGTTCACCCTCACATTACAGTTTGCGACATAGTGAGTTCACCCTCCATTACAGTATGTAAGAATCATGAGTTCACCCTACATTACAGTTTGCGACAACAGTGAGTTTCACCTCACATTACAGTGTGTGACATAGTGAATCACCCTTACATTGTGTTAAAGGATAGTTCACTAACAAAGTGAACTATCCTTTAAGCATTGATTGAAGACTGGAAGGTTAAGGAGCTTTGTCTTACCTCCGTTCTTCAATCAATCTAAGTGGAGCCAGGAAACAACTAGAGCAAACTTACCCACTACGCCATCCTCCGCAGGACAGCACTGTTACAGTTCTGTTAACATAAACACCGCTTCTCAGCATGCGCGCTATAGTTAAACAAAGCCCGGACACGTAAGGAATTCAGTGCTGCTGCGGAGGTTCGTGTAGCGCGTAAGTTTGCTCTACGTTTGTTCCTGGCTCCACTTGTTTGATTGAAGAACGGGAGGTAAGACCAGCTAGTGTAGTGAAATTATTCCTTTAATATTTTATGTATCTTTCCATGGAACATAGTAAAGATACTGACACTGTGGTACAATGTGAAGCAGTCATGTACAGCTTGTGTTTGGATCATTATCATGTTGGATCCTGCCCTGTGTCCCAGTTTCCTAAGGGAGTATGTATGGTATGTACAGTACATGTTGTCATTCATGGTCCTTTCAATGAACTGTATCTCCCTGTGCTGCAGTACTCATGCAGCCCCCCAAACCATTCACTTAAAAGACATCCAACTGTAGGCAAGACACACATGGCTTTGTACTCCTCACTTGGTTACACCACACACACTGGGTATATTAATGATATATTGAGGGTCTCGCGTCCGGTTTAATTAATGATATGGCAGCTCCCACCCATACGTATAAATATACAGAGAAGGAATGTTCTGTACACAATAAGCTATACCCTCATACTGTACTGTCTAAGGGAAACAATATGGCAGCTCCCACCCATATGTATAATATAAAATACAGAGAAGGAATGTTCTGTACATACAATAAGCTATACCCTCATACTGTACTGTCTAAGGGAAACAATTAGGCAGCTCCCACCCATAGTATAAATATAAATATACAGAGAGGAATGTTCTGTACATACAATAAGCTATCCCTCATACTGTACTGTCTAGGGAAACAATATGGCAGCTCCCACCCATATGTATAAATATACAGAGAAGGAATGTTCTGTACACACAATAACTATACCCTCATACTGTACTGTCTAAGGGAAACATATGGCAGCTCCCACCCATATGTATAAATAAATATCAGAGAAGGAATGTTCTGTACATACAATAGACTATACCCTCATACTGTACTGTCTAAGGGAAACAATATGGCAGCTCCCACCCATATGTATAAATATACAGAGAAGGAATGTTCTGTACAACAATAAGCTATCCCTCATACTGTACTGTCTAAGGGAAACAATATGGCAGCTCCCACCCATATGTATAAATATAAATATACAGAGAAGGAATGTTCTGTACATACAATAACTATACCCTCATATGTAGTCTAAGGGAAACAATATGCAACTCCCACCATATCTATAAATATAAATATACAGAGAAGGAATCTTTTGTACATACAATAATCTTATACCCTCATACTGTACTGTCTAAGGGAAACAATATGGCAGCTCCCACCAGTATAATATAAATATACAGAGAAGGAATGTTCTGTACACACATAAGCTATACCCTCATTACTGTACTATCTAAGGGAAACATATGGCAGCTCCCACCCATATGTATAAATATACGAGGAAGGAATGTTCTGTACATACAATAACATTACCTCATACTGTACTTCTAAGGAAACAAATGGCAGCTCCCACCCATATGTATAAATATAAATATACAGAGAAGGTGTTCTGTACACACAATAAGCTATCCCTCATACTGTACTGTCTAAGGGAAACAATATGGCAGCTCCCACCCATATGTTAATATAAATATACAGAGAAGGAATGTTCTGTACATCAATAAGCTATACCCTCATTCTGTACTGTCTAAGGGAAACAATATGGCAGCTCCACCCATATGTATAAATTAAATATACAGAGAAGGAATGTTCTGTACATACAATAAGCTATACCCTCATACTTTACTGTCTAAGGAAACAATATGGAGCTCCCACCCATATGTAAATAAATATACAGAGAAGGAATGTTCGTACATACAATAAGCTATACCTCATACTGTACTGTCTAAGGGAAACAATATGGCACTCCCACCCATGATAATATAAATATACAGAGAAGGAATGTTCTGTACACAATAAGCTATACCCTCATACTGTACTGTCTAAGGGAAAACATAGGCAGCCACCCATATGTATAAATATAAATATACAGAGAAGGAATGTTCTGTACACACATAAGCTATACCCTATACTGTACTGTCTAAGGAAACAATATGGCAGCTCCCACCCATATTGTATAAATATACAGAGAAGGAATGTTCTGTACATACAATAAGCTATACCCTCATACTGTACTGTCTAAGGGAAACAATATGGCAGCTCCCACCCATATTTTATAAATATACAGAGAAGGAATGTTCTGTACACAATAATCTATACCCTCATACTGTACTGTAAGGGAAACAAAGCAGCTCCACCCATGTATAAATATAAATATAAAGAGAAGGAATGTCTGTACATCAATAACTATACCCTCATACTGTACTGTTAAGGGAAACAATATGGCAGTCCCACCCATATGTATAAATATTACAGAGAAGGAATGTCTGTACACAAAATAAGCTATACCCTCATACTGTACTGTCTAAGGGAAACAATATGAGCTCCCACCCATATGTATATAATATACGAGAGAAGAATGTTCTGTACATACAAAATCTATACCCCATACTGTACTGTCTAAGGGAAACAATATGGCAGCTCCCACCCATATGTATAAATAATATACAGAGAAGGAATGTTCTGTACATACAATAACTATACCCTCATACGTACTGTCTAAGGGAAACCTATGGCAGCTCCCACCCATATGTATAAAATACAGAGAGGAATGTTCTGTACACAACAATAAGCTCTACCCTCATACTGTACTGTCTAAGGGAAACAATATGGCAGCTCCCACCATATGAATATAAATATACAGAGAAGGAATGTTCTGTACATACAATAAGCTATACCTCTACTGTACTGTCTAAGGGAAAACAATATGGCAGCCCCACCAATGTTATAAATATACAGAGAAGGAATGTTCTGTACACACAATAACTATACCCTCATACTGTACTGTCTAAGGGAAACAATATGGCAGCTCCCACCCATATGATAAATATACAGAGAAGGAATGTTCTGTACAACAATAAGATACCCTCATACTGTACTGTCTAAGGGAAACAATATGGCAGCTCCCACCCATATGTATAAATATACAGAGAAGGATGTTCTGTACATACAATAAGCTATACCCTCATACTGTACTGTCTAAGGGAAACAAATGGCAGCTCCACACCATATGTATAAATATAACTATACGAGAAGGAATGTTCTGTACATACAATAAGCTTACCCTCATACTGTACTGTCTAAGGGAAACAATATGGCAGCTCCCACCCATATGTATAAAATATACAGAGAAGGAATGTTCTGTACACACAATAAGCTATACCTCATACTGTACTGTCTAAGGGAACAATATGGCAGCTCCCACCCATATGTATAAATACAGAGAAGGAATGTTCTGTACATACATATATATACCCTCATACTGTATGTCTAAGGGAAACATATGGCAGCTCCCACCCAATGTATATATAAATATACAGAGAAGGAATGTTCTGTACATACAATAAGCTATACCCTCATCTGTACTGTCTAAGGGAAACAATATGGCGCTCCCACCCATATGTATAAATATACAGAGAAGATGTTCTGTACAACAATAAGCTATACCCTCATACTGTACTGTCTAAGGGAAACATATGGCAGCTCCCACCCATATGTATAAATATACAGAGAAGGAATGTTCTGTACAACAATAAGCTATACCCTCATACTGTACTGTCTAAGGGAAACAATATGGCAGTCCCAACCATATGTTAAATATACAGAGAAGGTGTTCTGTACACACAATAAGCTATACCTCATACTGTAATGTCTTAGGGAAACAATATGGCAGCTCCCACCCATATGTTAAATATACAGAGAAGGAATGTCTGTACAACAATAATCTATACCCTCATACTGTACTGTCTAAGGGAAACAATATGGCAGCTCCCACCCATTATGTATAAATATACAGAGAAGGAATGTTCTGTACATACAATAAGCTATACCTCATACTGTACTGTCTAAGGGAAACAATATGGCAGCTCCCACCCATATGTATAAATATACAGAGAAGGAATGTTCGTACAACATAAGTATACACCTCATACTGTACTGTCTAAGGGAAACACATATGGCAGCTCCACCCATATGTATAATATAAATATACAGAGAAGGAATGTTCTGTACAACAATAAGCTATACCCTCATACTACTGTTCTAAGGGAAACAATTGGCAGCTCCCACCCATATGTATAAATATAAAGAGAAGGAATGTTCTGTACAACAATAATCTATACCTCATACTGTACTGTCTAAGGGAAACAATATGCAGCTCCCACCACCATATTATAAATATACAGAGAAGGAATGTTCTGTACACACAATAAGCTATACCCTCATACTGTACTGTCTAAGGGAAACATATGGCAGCTCCCACCCATGATATATAAATATACAGAGAAGGAATGTTCTGTACATACATATAGCTATACCCTCATACTGTACTGTCTAAGGGAAACAATATGGCAGCTCCCACCCATATGTATAAATATACAGAGAAGGAATGTTCTGTACACACATAAGCTATACCCTCATACTGTACTGTCTAAGGGAAACAATATGGCAGCTCCCACCATATGTATAAATTACAGAGAAGGAATGTTTCGTACATACAATAGCTATACCCTCATACTGTACTGTCTAAGGGAAACATATGGCAGCTCCCACCCATATGTATATATAATATACAGAGAAGGAATGTTCTGTACATACAATAAGCTATACCCTATAACTTACATGTCTAAGGGAAACAATATGGCAGCTCCCACCCATATGTATAAATATACAGAGAAGGAATGTTCTGTACAACAATAAGCTATACCCCTACTGTACTGTCTAAGGGAAACAATATGGCAGCTCCCACCCATATGTATAAATATACAGAGAAGGAATGTTCGTTACATACAATAACTATACCCTCATACTGTACTGTCTAAGGGAAACAATATGGCAGCTCCCACCCATATGTATAAATATACAGAGAAGGAATGTTCTGTACATACAATAACTATACCCTCATACTGTACTGTCTAAGGGAAACATATGGCAGCTCCCACCCAATGTATAATATAAATATACAGAGAAGGAATGTTCGTTACACACAATAAGCTATCCCTCATACTGTACTGTCTAAGGAAACAATATGGCAGCTCCACCCAAAGTATAAAATACAGAGAAGGAATGTTCTGTACATACAATAAGCTATACCCTCATACTGTACTGTCTAAGGGAAACAATATGGCAGCTCCACCCCTATAATAAATATACAGAGAAGAATGTTCTGTACAACAATAATCTATACCCCATACTGTACTGTCTAAGGGAAACAATATGGCAGCTCCCACCCATATGTATAAAATTACAGAGAAGGAATGTTCGTACACACAATAATCTATACCCTCATACTGTACTGTCTAAGGGAAACATATGGCAGCTCCCACCCATATGTATAAATATACAGAGAAGGAATGTTCTGTACATACAATAAGCTATACCCTCATACTGTACTGTCTAAGGGAAACAATATGGCAGCTCCCACCCATATGTATAAATATACAGAGAAGGAATGTTCTGTACATACAATAAGCTATACCCTCATACTGTACTGTCTAAGGGAAACAATATGGCAGCTCCCACTCATATGTATAAATATAAATATACAGAGAAGGAATGTTCTGTACACACAATAATCTATACCCTCATACTGTACTGTCTAAGTGAAAACAATGGCAGCTCCCACATATAGTATATAAATATAAATATACAGAGAAGGAATGTTCGGACATACAATAACTATACCCTCATACTTTACTGTCTAAGGGAAACAATATGGCAGCTCCCACCCATATGTATAAATATACAGAGAAGGAATGTTCTGTACATAACAATAAGCTATACCCTATACTGTACTGTCTAAGGGAAACAATATGGCAGGCCACCCATGTATAATATAAATATACAGAGAAGGAATGTTCTGTACATACAATAAGCTATACCCTCATACTGTACTGTCTAAGGGAAACAATATGGCAGCTCCCACCCATAGTGTATAAATATACAGAGAAGGAATGTTCTGTACATACAATAAGCTATACCCCTCATACTGTACTGTCTAAGGCAAACAATATGACAGCTCCCACCATATGTATAAAATACAGAGAAGGAATGTTCTGTACATACAATAAGCTATACCCTATATACTGTACGTCTAAGGGAAACAATATGGCAGCTCCCACCCATATGTATAAATATACAGAGAAGGAATGTTCTGTACACACAATAAGCTGTATCCTCATACTGTGACTGTCTAAGGGAAACAATATGGCAGCTCCCACCCATATGTATAAATATACAGAGAAGGAATGTTCTGTACATACAATAAGCTATACCCTCATACTGTAATGTCTAAGGGAAACAATAGGGCAGCCCCACCATATGTATAAATATACAGAGAAGGAATGTTCTGTACATACAATAATCTATACCCTCATACTGTATTGTCTAAGGGAAAACAATATGGCAGCTCCCACCCATATGTATAAATACAGAGAAGGAATGTTCTGTACACACAATAAGCTATACCCTCATACTGTACTGTCTAAGGGAAAAAATAGGGCAGCTCCCACCCATATTATAAAATACAGGAAGGAATGTTGTACATACAATAATCTATACCCTCATACTGTTACGTCTAAGGGAAACAATATGGCAGCTCCACCCATATGTATAAATATACAGAGAAGGAATGGTCTGTACATACAATAAGCTATACCCTCATACTGTACTGTCTAAGGGAAAACATATGGCAGCTCCCACCCATATGTATAAATATACAGAGAAGGAATGTTCTGTACACACAATAACTATACCCTCTACTTGTACTGTCTAAGGAAACAAATGGCCGCTCCCACCATATGTTATAAAATATACAGAGAAGGAATGTCTGTTACAACAATAAGCTATACCTCATACTTTACTGTTAAGGGAAACAATATGGCAGCTCCCACCCATATGTATAAATATACAGAGAAGGAATGTTCTGTACCTACAATAAGCTATACCCTCATACTGTAATGTCTAAGGGAACAATATGGCAGCTCACACCATATGTTATATAAATATACAGAGAAGGAATGTTCTGTACATACATAAGCTATACCCTCTACTGTACTGTCTAAGGGAAAACAATATGGCAGCTCCCACCCATATGTATAAATATACAGAGAAGGAATGTTCTGTACAACAATAAGATACCCTCATACTGTACTGTCTAAGGAAACACATATGCAGCTCCCACCATATGTATAAATATACAGAGAAGGAATGTTCTGTACAACAATAAGCTTTTACCTCATACTGTACTGTCTAAGGGAAACAATATGGCAGCTCCCACCCATATGTATAAATATTACAGAGAAGGAATGTTCTGTACAACAATAAGCTTATCCTCATACTGTACTGTCTAAGGGAACAATATGGCAGCTCCCACCATATGTATAAAATAACAGAGAAGGAATGTTCTGTACATACAATAAGCTATACCCTCATACTGTACTGTCTAAGGGAAACAATATGGCAGCTCCCACCCATATAGTATAAAATACAGAGAAGGAATGTTCTGTAACAATAATCTATACCTCATACTGTATGTCTAAGAGGAAACAATATGGCAGCTCCCACCCATAGTATAAAATTATACAGAGAAGGAATGTTCTGTACACAAATAAGCTATACCCTCATACTGTACTGTCTAAGGGAAACAATAGGCAGCCCCACCCATATGTATAAATATACAGAGAAGGAATGTTTGTAATACACTACTCTATACCCTCATACTGTACTGTCTAAGGGAAACAATATGGCAGCTCCCACCCATATGTATAAAATATACAGAGAAGGAATTCTGTACATACAATAAGCATACCCTCATACTGTACTGTCTAAGGGACACATATGGCAGCTCCCACCCATATGTATAAATATACAGAGAAGGAATGTTCTGTACACACAATAAGCTATACCTCATACTGTACTGTCTAAGGGAAACAATATGGCAGCTCCCAACCAATGTATAAATATACAGAGAAGGAAGTTCTGTACCACAATAAGCTATACCACTCATACTGTACTGTCTAAGGGAAACAATATGGCAGCTCCCCCATATGTATAAATATACAGAGAAGAATGTTCTGTACACAATAATCTATACCCTCATACTGTACTGTCTAAGGGAAACAATATGCAGCTCCCACCCATATGTATAAATATACAGAGAAGGAATGTTCTGTACACACATAAAGCTATACCCACATACTGTACTTCTAAGGGAAACACTATGGCAGGTCCACACCATATGTATATTAAATATACAGAGAAGGAATGTTCTGTACACACAATAAGCTATACCCTCTACTGTACTGTCTAGGGAAACATATGGCAGCTCCCACCCATATGTATAAAATATACAGAGAAGGAATGTTTGTACATACAATAACTATACCCTCATATGTATGTCTAAGGAAACAATATGGCAGCTCCCACCATATGTATAAATATACAGAGAAGGAATGTTCGTACACACAATATAGCTATACCCTCATACTGTACTGTCTAAGGAAACATATGGCAGCTCCACCCATATGTATAAATATAAATATACAGAGAAGGAATGTCTGTACATAAATAATCTATACCCTCATACTGTACTGTCTAAGGGAAACATATGGCAGCTCCCACCCATATGTATAAATATAAATTACAGAGAAGGAATGTTCTGTACACACAATAGCTATACCATCATACGTTACTGTCTAAGGGAAACAATATGGCAGCTCCACCCATATGTATAAATATAAATATACAGAGAAGGAATGTTCTGTACACACAATAAGCTATAATCTCATACTGTACTGTTAAGGGAAACACTATGGCAGCTCCACCCATAAGTATAAATATACAGAGAAGGAATGTTCTGTACATACCATAAGCTAACCTCATACGTACTGTCTAAGGGAAACAATATGGCAGCTCCCACCCATATGTATAAATAAATATACAGAGAAGGAATGTTCGTACACACATAAGCTATAATCTCATACTGTACTGTCTAGAGGAAAAAGAAACACTATGGCAGCTCCCACCCAAATGTATAATATACAGAGAAGGAATGTTCTGTACATACAATAAGCTATACCACATACTGTACTGTCTAAGGGAAACACTATGGCAGCTCCCACCCAATGTATAAATATACAGAGGAAGACAATGTTCTGTACACACAATAAGCTATACCCTCATACTGTACTGTCTAGGGGAAACAATATGGCAGCTCCCACCCATATTTATTAATATACAGAGAAGGAATGTTCTGTACACACAATAAGCTATATCCTCGTACTGTCTAAGGGAAACACTATGGCAGCTCCCACCATATGTATAAATATATAGAGAAGGAATGTTCTCTACACACAATAAGCTATACCCTCATACTGTACTGTCTAAGGGAAACAATATGGCAGCTCCCACCCATATGTATAAATATACAGAGAAGGAATGTTCTGAACATACAATAAGCTATACCCTCATACTGTACTGTCTAAGGGAAACAATATGGCAGCTCCCACCCATATGTATAAATATACAGAGAAGGAATGTTCTGTACATACAATAAGCTACACCCTCATACTGTACTGTCTAAGGGAAACACTATGGCAGCTCCCACCCATATGTATAAATATACAGAGAAGGAATGTTCTGTACACACAATAAGCTATACCCTCATACTGTACTGTCTAAGGGAAACAATATGGCAGCTCCCACCCATATGTATAAATATAAATATACAGAGAAGGAATGTTCTGTACACACAATAAGCTATACCCTCATACTGTACTGTCTAAGGGAAACAATATGGCAGCTCCCACCACTATGTTAAATATAAATATAAAGAGAAGGAATGTTCTGTACATACAATAAGCTATACCCTCATACTTACGTCTAAGGGAAACAATATGGCAGCTCCCACCCTATGTATAAATATACAGAGAAGGAATGTCTGTACATACATAAGCTATACCTCATACTGTACTGTCTAAGGGAAACAATATGGAACCTCCCACCCATATGTATAAATAAATATACAAGAGGAAGGTGTTCTGTACATACAAAAAGCATACCCTCATACTGTACTGTCTAAGGAAACAATATGGCAGCTCCCACCCATATGTATAATATAAATATACAGAGAAGAATGTTCTGTACACACAATAAGCTAACCCTAAACTGTAGTCTAAGGGAAACAATATGGCAGCTCCCACCCATATGTATAAATATACAGAGAAGGAATGTTCTGTACATACAATAAGCTATACCTCATACTGTACTGTCTAGGGAAAACATATGGCAGCTCCACCCATATGTATAATATAAATATACAGAGAAGGAATGTTCTGTACATACAAAACTATACCCTCATACTGTACTGTTAAGGGAAACAATATGCAGCTCCCACCCATATGTATAAATAAATATAAAGAGAAGGAATGTTCTGTACTACAATATCTATACCCATACTGTACTGTCTAAGGAAACAATATGGCAGCTCCACCCATATGTATAAATATACAGAAGGAATGTTCTGTACACACAATAAAGCTATACCCTCATACTGTACTGTTAGGGAAAACATATGGCAGCTCCCACCCATATGTATAAATATAAATATACAGAGAAGGAATGTTCTGTACATCAATAATCTAACCCTCATACTGTACTGTCTAAGGGAAACAATATGCAGCTCCCACCCATATGTATAATATAAATATAAAGAGAGGAATGTTCTGTACATACAATAACTATACCCTATACTGTACTGTTAAGGGAAACAATATGGCAGCTCCCACCCATATGTATAATACAGAGAAGGAATGTTCTGTACACAATAAGCTATACCCTCATACTGTACGTCAAGGAAACAATATGGCAGCTCCCAACATATGTATAAATATAATATACAGAGAAGGAATGTTCTGTACATACAATAAGCTATACCTCATACTGTACGTCTAAGGGAAAACAATATGGCAGCTCCCACCATATGTATAAATATAAATATACGAGAAGGAATGTCTGTACACACAATAACTATACCCTATACTGTACTGTCTAAGGGAAAAAATATGGCAGCTCCCACCCATATGTATAATATACAGAGAAGGAATGGTCTGTACACAATAAGCTATACCCTCATACTGTACTGTAGGGAAACAATATGGCGCTCCCACCCATGTATAAAATATTACAGAGAAGGAATGTTCTGTACATACAATAAGCTATACCTCATACTGTACTGTTAAGGGAAACAATATGGCAGCTCCCACCCATATGATAAATATAAATATACAGAGAAGGAATGTTTGTACATACAATAAGTATACCCTCATACTGTACTGTCTAAGGGAAACAATATGGCAGCTCCCACCCATATGTATAAAATATACAGAGAAGGAATGTTCTGTCACACAAAAAGCTATACCCTCATACTGTACTGTCTAAGGGAACAATATGGCAGCTCCCACCCATGTATAAATATACAGAGAAGAATGTTCTGTACATACAATAAGCTATACCCCATACTGTACTGTCTAAGGGAAACAATATGGCAGCTCCCACCCATATGTATAAATATAAATATACAGAGAAGGAATGTTCTGTACATACAATAAGCTATACCCTACATCTGTACTGTCAAGGGAAACAATATGGCAGCTCCCACCCATATGTATAAATATCAGGAAGGAAGTTCTGTACAACAAAGCTATACCCTCATACTGTAATGTCTAAGGGAAACAATATGGCAGCCCACCCATATGTATAAATATACAGAGAAGGAATGTTTTGTCATACAATAGCTATACCCTCATACTTACTGTCTAAGGGAAACAATATGGCAGCTCCCAACCATATGTATAAAAATACAGAGAAGGAATGTTCTGTACACACAATAAGCTATACCCTCATACTGTACTGTCTAAGGGAAACAATATGGCAGCTCCCACCCATATGTTAAATATACAGAGAAGGAATGTTCTGTACACACAATAATCTATACCCTCATACTGTACTGTCTAAGGGAAACAATATGGCAGCTCACCCATATGTATAAATATACAGAGAAGGAATGTTCTGTATACATACAATAAGCTATACCCCATACTGTACTGTCTAAGGGAAACAATATGGCAGCTCCCACCCATATGTATAATATACAGAGAAGGAATGTTCTGTACACCAAAAGCTATACCCTCATACTGTACTGTCTAAGGGAAACAATATGGCGCTCCAACCTATATGTATAAATATAAATATACAGAGAAGGAATGTTCGTACAACAATAAGCTAACCTCATACTGTAGTCTAAGGGAAACACAATGGCAGCTCCCACCCAATGTATAAATATACAGAGAAGGAATGTTCTGTACATACAATAAGCTATACCCTCATACTGTACTGTCTAAGGGAAACAATATGGCAGCTCCCACCCATATGTATAAAATTACAGAGAAGGAAGTTCTGTACACAAAAAAGCTATACCCTCATACGTACTGTCTAAGGGAAACAATATGGCAGCTCCCACCCATTGTATAATATAAATATACAGAGAAGGAATGTTCTGTACATACAATTAGCATATACCCTCATACTGTACTGTCTAAGGGAAACAATATGGCAGCTCCCACCCAATGTATATATACAGAGAAGGAATGTTCTGTACACACAATAAGCTATACCCTATACTGTACTGTCTAAGGGAAACAATATGGCAGCTCCCAACCATATGTATAAATATACAGAGAAGGAATGTTTGTACATACAATAAGCTATACCCTCATACTGTACTGTCTAAGGGAAAACAATTGGCAGCTCCCCACCATATGTATTAATATAAATATACAGAGAAGGAATGTTCGTACACACAATAAGCTATACCCTCATACTGTACTGTCTAAGGGAAACAATATGGCAGCTCCCACCCATATGTATAAATATACAGAGAAGGAATGTTCTGTACACACAATAAGCTATACCCTCATACTGTACTGTCTAAGGGAAACAATATGGCAGCTCCACCAATGTAAAATATACAGAGAAGGAATGTTCTGTACATACAATAATCTATACCCTCATACTGTATGTCTAAGGGAAACAATATGGCAGCTCCCAACCATATGTATATAAATATACAGAGAAGGAATGTTCTGTACATACAATAATCATACCCTCATACTGTACGTGTAAGGGAAACAATATGGCAGCTCCCACCCATATGTTAATATAAAATACAGAGAAGGAATGTTCTGTACACACAATAAGCTATACCCTCATTAGTACTGTCTAAGGGAAAACACTATGGCAGCTCCCACCCAATGTATAAATATACAGAGAAGGAATGTTCTGACATACAATAAGCATACCCTCATACTGTACTGTCTAAGGGAAACAATATGGCAGCTCCCACCATATGTATAATATAAGTATACAAGAGAAGAATGTTCTGTACACACAATAATCTATACCCTAATACTGTACTGTCTAAGGAAAAAATTGGCAGCTCCCACCCATATGGATAAAATATACAGAGAAGGAATGTTTCTGTACACACATAAGCTATACCCTCATACTGTACTGTCTAAGGGAAACACTATGGCAGCTCCCACCCATATGTATAAATATACAGAGAAGGAATGTTCTGTACATACAATAAGCTATACCCTCATACTGGACTGTCTAAGGGAAAACACTATGGCAGCTCTCCACCCATATGTATAAATATTACAGAGAAGGGATGTTCTGTACATACAATAAGCTATACCTCATACTGTACTGTCTAAGGGAAACAATATGGCAGCTCCCACTCAGTATATAAATATACAGAGAAGGAATGTTCTGTACAACAATAATCTATACCCTCATACTGTACTGTCTAAAGGAAACAATGGCAGCTCCCACCCATATGTTATAAATATACAGAGAAGGAATGTTCTGTACATACAATAAGCTATACCCTCATACTTTACTGTCTAAGGGAAACAATATGGCAGCTCCCACCATATGTATAAATATACAGAGAAGGAATGTTCTTACATACAATAAGCTATACCTCATACTGTACTGTCTAAGGGAAACAATATGGCAGCTCCCACCCATATGTATAAATAAATACAGAGAAGGAATGTTCTGTACATACAATAAGCTATACCCTCATACGTACTGTCTAAGGGAAACAATATGGCAGCTCCCACCCATAGTATAAAATACAGAGAAGGAATGTTCTGTACATACAATAAGCTATACCCTTATACTGTACTGTCTAAGGAAACAATATGCAGCCCACCCATATGTATAAATATACAGAGAAGGAATGTTTGTACATACAATAAGCTATACCCTTATACTGTACTGTCTAAGGGAAACAATATGGCAGCTCCACCATATGTATAAATATACAGAGAAGGAATGTTCTGTACAACAATAAGCTATATCCTCATACTGTACTGTCTAAGGGAAACATATGGCAGCTCCCACCCATATGTATAATATACAGAGAAGGAATGTTCTGTACATACAATAAGCTATACCCTATACTGTACTGTCTAAGGGAAAACAAAGGCAGCTCCCACCCATATGTTAAAAAATACAGAGAAGGAATGTTCTGTACATACAATAATCTATACCCTCATACTGTATGTCTAGGGAAAACATATGGCAGCTCCCACCCATATGTATAAATATACGAGAAGGAATGTTCTGTACCAAATAACATACCCTCAACTGTTACTGTCTAAGGGAAACAATAGGCAGCTCCCACCATATGTATAAATATAAAGAGAAGGAATGTTCTGTACATACAATAATATACCCTCATACTGTACTGTCTAAGGGAAACATATGGCAGCTCCCACCCATATGTATAAAATACAGAGAAGGAATGTTCTGTAAATACAATAAGCTAACCCTCATACGTACTGTCTAAGGGAAAACAATATGGCAGCTTCCACATATGTAAAATATAAAGAACAGAGAAGGATGTTCGTGACACACAATAATCTAACCCTCAACGTACTGTCTAAGGAAACACAATGGCAGCTCCCACCCATATGTATTATAAAATATACAGAGAAGGAATGTTCTGTACATACAATAAGCTATACCCTCATACTTTACTGTCTAAGGGAAACAATATGGCAGCTCCCACCCATAGTATAAATATACAGAGAGGTGTCTGTACATAACAATAAGCTATACCCTCATACTGTACTGTGCTAAGGGAAAAAATATGGCAGCTCCCACCATATGTAATAAATATACAGAGAAAGGAATGTTCTGTACATACAATAAGCATACCCTCATACTGTACTGTCAGGGAAACAATATGGCAGCTCCCACCCATATGTATAAATATACAGAGAGGAATGTTCTGTACATACAATATAGCATACCCTCATACTGTACTTGTCTAAGGAAACAATATGGCAGCTCCCACCCATATGTATAATATACAGAGAAGGAATGTTCGTACATACAATAAGCTATACCCTTATACTAGTTCTAAGGGAAACAATATGGCAGCTCCCACCCATATGTATAATAATACAGAGAAGGAATGTTCTGTACAACATAAGCTTATCCTCATACTGTACTGTCTAGGGAAACAATATGGCAGCTCCCACCCATATGTATAAATATACAGAGAAGGAATGTTCTGTACATACAATAAGCTATACCCTCATACTGTACTGTCTAAGGGAAAACAATAGGCAGCTCCCACACCATATGTATAAATATACAGAGAAGGAATGTTCTGTACATACAATAATCTATACCCTCATACTGTATGTCTAGGGAAACAATATGGCAGCTCCCACCCATAGTATAAATATACAGAGAAGGAATGTTCTGTCAACACAATAAGCTATACCCTCATACTGTTGTCTAAGGGAAACAATATGGCAGCTCCCACCCATATGTATAAATATACAGAGAAGGAATGTTCTGTACATACATAAATCTATACCTCATACTGTACTGTCTAAGGGAAACAATTCAGCTCCCACCCAATGTATAAATATACAGAGAAGGATGTTCTGTACATACATGCTATACCCTCATACTGTACTGTCTAAGGGACACATATGGCAGCTCCCACCCATATGTATAAATATACAGAGAAGGAATGTTCTGTAACACAATAAGCTATACCCTCATACTGTATGTCTAAGGGAAACAATATGGCAGCTCCCAACCATATATAAATATACAGAGAAGGAATGTTCTGTAACAATAAGCTATACCCTCATACTGTACTGTCTAAGGGAAACAATATGGCAGCTCCCACCCATATGTATAAATATACAGAGAAGGAATGTTCTGTACACAATAGCTATACCCTCATACTGTACTGTCTAAGGGAAACAATATGGCAGCTCCACCCATATGTATAAATATACAGAGAAGGAATGTTCTGTAAACAATAAGCTATACCCCATACTGTACTGTCTAAGGGGAAACACTATGGCAGGTCTCACCCATATGTATTAATATAATATACAGAGAAGGAATGTTCTGTACACACAAAAGCTATACCTCTACTGTACTGTCTAAGGGAAACAATATGGCAGCTCCCACCCATATGTATAAATAAAATATACAGAGAAGGAATGTTCGTTACAACAATAAGCTATACCCTCATACTGTACTGTCTAAGGGAACACAATGGCAGCTCCCACCATATGTATAAATATACAGAGAAGGAATGTTCTGTATGTACATCAATTAGCTATACCCTCATACTGTACGTGCTAAGGAGAAACAATATGGCAGCTCCCACCCATATGTATAATATAAATACAGAGAAGGAATGTTCTGTACATACAATAACTATACCTCATACTGTACTGTCTAAGGGAAAACAATAGGCAGCTCCCCACCCATATGTAATAAATATACAAGAGAAGGAATGTTCTGTACACACAATAAGCTATACCATCATACGTACTGTCTAAGGAAACAATATGGCAGCTCACCCATAGTATAAATAAATATACAGAGAAGGAATGTTCTGTACACACAATAAGCATAATCTCATACTGTACTGTCTAAGGGAAACACTATGGCAGCTCCCACCCAAAAGTATAAATATACAGAGAAGGAATGTTCTGTACATACAATAAGCTATATACCTCATACTGTACTGTCTAAGGGAAACAATATGGCAGCTCCCACCCATATGTATAAATATAAATATACAGAGAAGGAATGTTCTGTACACACAATAAGCTATAACTCATACTGTACTGTCTAAGGGAAACACTATGGCAGCTCCACCCAAAATGTATAAATATACAGAGAAGGAATGTTCTGTACATAAAATAAAGCTATACCTCATACTGTACTGTCTAAGGGAAACACTATGGCAGCTCCCACCCAATAGTATAAATATACAGAGAAGGAATGTTCTGTACACACAATAATCTATACCTCATACTGTACTGTCTAAGGGACAATATGGCAGCTCCCACCCATATGATAAATATAAATATACAGAGAGGAAATGTTTGTACACAATAATCTATACCCTATACTGTACTGTCTAAGGGAACACTATGGCAGCTCCCACCCATATGTATAAATATACAAGAGAAGGAATGTTCTGTAACACAATAAGCTATACCTCATTCTGTACTGTCTAAGGGAAACATATGGCAGCTCCCACCCATATGTATAATTAAATATACAGAGAAGGAATGTTCTGTACTACAATAATCTATAACCCTCTACTGTACTGTCTAAGGGAAAACTATGGCAGCCCCACCCATATGGATAATATACAGAGAAAGGAATGTTCTGTACATACAAAGCATAATACCCTCATACTGTACTGTCTAGGGAAAAACAATATGCAGCTCCCACCATATGTATAAATATACAGAGAAGGAATGTCTGTACATACAATGATCTATACCCTCATACTGTACTGTCTAAGGGAAACACTATGGCAGCTCCCACCCATATGTTAAATATACAGAGAAGGAATGTTCGTACAACAATAACTATACCCCATTGACTGTACGTCTCAAGGGAAACAATATGGCAGCTCCCACCCATATGTATAAATATAAATATACAGAGAAGGAATGTTCTGTACACACAATAAGCTATAATCTCATACTGTACTGTCCAAGGGAAACACTATGGCAGCTCCTACCCATATGTATAAATATACAGAGAAGGAATGTTCTGTACATACAATAAGCTATACCCCCATACTGTACTGTCTAAGGGAAACAATATGGCAGCTCCCACCCATATGTATAAATATACAGAGAAGGAATGTTCTGTACATACAATAAGCTATACCCTCATACTGTACTGTCTAAGGGAAACACTATGGCAGCTCCCACCCAAATGTATAGATATACAGAGAAGGAATGTTATGTGTACCCATTTACATAGTTTCACAGTGTTTTTAGTTAGGTTTTTGTCCTGGACACAGAAACCCACAAAATTGGTTTAGCTCGTAGATTCTGCCTGTTTTTCTACAGACCGGATCGCTCTCTGCATCCAGATGATTTGACAGGTTTCCAGGCTTTGTGTTTGTCCAGATTAAGTGATGAGGTTGCAATTTAATTCTAACTGAATGTTTTTAGGGAAGTCACTGTACTTCCCAGCATCTGACTGCATTGATTTCTAATTAGCAATATAACTACTATATGGTATGTAAACCAGGACTGTGAAACATACAGTATATACAGTATTTTCAATATACACAGTGCGTACACTATATACAGTATGTACAATAGATGCAGTGTGTACAGTATATATAATATATACAGTATATATAATATATACAGTGTGTACAGTATATACAATATATACAGTGTGTACAGTATATACAATATATACAGTGTGTACAGTATATACAACATATACAGTATATACAGTGTGTACAATATATACAGTGTGTACAGTATATACAATGTGTACAATATATACAGTATGTACAGTATATACAATATATACAGTGTGTACAGTATATTCAATATATACAGTGTGTACAGTATATACAATATATACAGTGTGTACAGTATATACAACATATACAGTATATACAGTGTGTACAATATATACAGTGTGTACAGTATATACAGTGTATACAATATATACAGTGTGTACAGTATATACAATGTGTACAATATATACAGTGTGTACAGTATATACAGTATATACAGTGTGTACAGTATATACAGTGTATACAATATATACAGTGTGTACAGTATATACAATGTGTACAATATATACAGTGTGTACAGTATATACAATGTGTACATTATATACAGTGTGTACAGTATAAACAGTGTGTACAATAGATACAGTGTGTACAGTATATACAGTGTGTACAGTATATACAGTGTGTACAATTTATACAGTGTGTACAGTATATACTGTGTGTACAATATATAACAAAGTGGTGTACAGTAGATACAGTGTGTACAGTATATACAGTATATACAGTGTGTACAATATATACAGTATGTACAGTATATACAGTGTGTACAGTATATACAGTGTGTACAACATATACAGTATATACAGTGTGTACAGTATATTGTATCTTTTTAAAAACGAATAGGGTTATTCAATATAAGTTCTTATCGTTAAAAATGGTGCCAATTTTGCCCCAACCAATATAAACAATGTATGCTGTATACTGTATCTATATAATCTCTACATATATACTGTATATTAACTATAAACAATATATATTGTAACTATATAAATGATAAACAATAAATACTGTATCTATGCAAAATGTAAACAATGTATACTGTATCTATATAAACTGTAAGCGACATTTACTCTAGTTATATAAACTATAATCAACATATACAGAATACTATATAAGATAGTAATATAAACGTTATAGTATCTATATAAACTGTAAACAATATATACTGTATCTATATAAACTATAATCAATATATACTGTATCTATATAAACTATAATCAATATATACTGTATCTATATAAACTATAATCAATATATACTGTATCTATAAAACTATAAAAAAAATACAGTGTACTATATAAAATGTTAACAATATAAACTGTATACTGTATCTATATAAACTTTAAAAGTATATACTGTATGCGGTATTTATATAAACTATAAACAATATATATAAAATAGAAACAATATATACTGTATCTATATAAACTATAAACAATATATATTGTATCTATATAAACTATAAACAATATATACTGAATATATTTAAAATATAAACAATACATATAATCAATAAAAACAACATATACTGCATTCAGTACCGTATATATAAAATATAAACAATATATACAGTATCTATATAAAATGTGAACAATATTTACTGTATTTATATAATAAACAATTTATACAGTATGCTGTATCTTTAAAAATTTAAACAATATATACAGTATCTATATAAACAGTATATACTTCATACGGTATCTGTATAAAAATATAAACAATATATACAGTATCTATATAAACAGTATATACTTCATACGGTATCTGTATAAAATATAAACAATATATACAGTATCTATATAAACAGTATATACTTCATACGGTATCTGTATAAAATATAAACAATATATACAGTATCTATATAAACAGTATATACTTCATACTGTATCTGTATAAAATATAAACAATAGATATATATGTTTACAGTATCTATATAAATATATACTTTATTTATATAAAAACAATGTATACAGTATACAGTATCTTTATAAACTGTAAACAATATTGTATTTGACATCTATATACAATATAAACAATATATACAGTATACAGGATTTATATAAAACAAATATATACAGTTTATATAAGGTTAACTGTATTTATATAAAATGTAAACAATACTGTTTCTATATACAATTTTAATGTATACTGTATCTATATAAAATGTTAACAATATAATGTCTCTATATACTGTATGTGCCTTTAAGAAGAAGAAGAACGAGATGGGTAATGTCATGGTCCATATACAAAGTGGTTGGCGAAAGAATTGTGCGGCAGGTAACCCAATCTACTGTCTGGCGAAGTCTGGCCAAAGGTCTGAAAGAATAGTGGCTTAAAAGCCACAGCACAGACATGGAAACAAGGGTCTGGGGTTCAGAAAATGGCACCAGGTGTTCTGGACAGATGAGTCAACATTTTAAATATTTGGTCATAGTACAATGCAGATTTTTCACAATAGGTCTGGAGAGCGGTACAATAATGACTGTCTACAGGTAACAGTGATGTATGGGGAAGGTTCCTTGCAAGTCAGGGGCTTTACTTCTGCAACTGAAGTTTGGGATTTGGTCAGAGTTAATACAGAAACATAAACTTGTACATCATTTTATAACCACCAGTGAGGAGACTGATTGGCCTGAATTGTATTCTGCAGCAAAACAAGGACCTCAAACATACACCCATCCATAAGAACTATTTTCATTGTAAAGAATAAAAAGTAGCCCTGGAAGGCATAATATGTTCCACACAGAGCCCTGGAAGTGGTTGTATGTTCCACACAGAGCCCTGGAAGTGGTTGTATGGTCCACACAGAGACCTGGAAATGATGGTATGGTACACACAGAGCTCTGGAAGTGGTGGTATGGTCCACACAGAGTCATGGAATATATGGTATGGTCCACACAGAGGCCTGGGAATAATGGTATGGTCCAAACAGAGTTCTGTAAGTTATGGTATGGTCCATACAGGGTTCTGGAAGTGATCACATGGTCTACAGTGATTCCTGGAAGTCATGGTATTGTCCACACAGAGTCCTGGAAGGGATGGTATGGCCCACACAGAGTTCATGAAGTCATGTTATTGTCCACACAGAGGTCTGGAAGTGATAGTATGGTCCACACAGATTACTGGAAGGGATGGTATGGTTTGCACAGAGTTCTTGAAGTGATGTCATGGTCCTCACAGAGTTCTGGAAGTGATAGAATTGTCACCAGTGATTCCTGGAAGTGATGTTATTTTCCACACAGAGCCCTTGAAGGGATGGTATGGTCTACACAGAAGTCTGGAAGTGAATGTATGGTTCACACAGAGCACATAATTTTATACCACCAGCGAGGAGAATGAATAGCCTGAATTGTATTCTGCAGCAAAATAAGGACCTCAAACATACACCCATCCTTAAGAACTATTGTCACTGTAAAAAATAAATAGTGGTTCTGGAAGGGATAGTATAGTTTACACACAGTCCTAGAAAGGATGGTATGGTCCACACAGAGTTCATGAAGTGATGGTATGGTCCACACAGAGCACTGGAAGGGATAATATGGTCCACACAGAGCCCTGGAAGTGAAGGTATAGTCCACCAAGAGCCCTGTATTATACAGTATGGTCCAAACAACCCTGGAATTGATGGTATGGTTCACACAGAGCCATGGAACTGATGGTAGGGTCCACAAAGAGTCCTGGAAGTGCTGGTATGGTCTACATAGAGCTCTGGATTATATGCTATGGACCACACAGAGACCTGGAAGTAATGGTATAGTCAACACAGAGCCCTGGAAGGGGTGATATGGTCCACACAGAGCACTGGAAGTGGTGGTATGGCCCACACAGAGCACTTAAAGCAATGGTATGGTCCACACAGAGCACTTAAAGCAATGGTATGGTCCACACAGAGTCCCAGAAGGGAAAGTATGGTCCACATAGTGTTCTGTGCGTGATGGTATAGTCTACAGTAATTACTGGAAGTGATGGTGTTGTCCACACAGAGCTCTGGAAGGGATGGTATGGCCCAAACAGAGTTCTTGAAGTGATGGTATGGTCTACACAGACCCTTGGAAATGATGGTTTGGTCTACACAGAGTTCTTGAAGTGATGGTATGGTCCACACAGATGTCAGGAAGTGATGGTATGTTCCATACAGATTCCTGGAAGAGATTGTATGGTCCACACAGAGCTCTTGAAGTGATGGTATGGCCCACACAGATGCCTGGAAGGGATAGTATGGTCCACCAAGAGCCCTGGAATATGCAGTATGGTCCACACACCCCTGGAATTGATTGTATGGTTCACACAGAGCCCTGGAAGTGATGGTATGGTCTACACAGAGCCCTGGAAGTGATGGCATGGTTCACACAGAGCCCTTGAAGCGATGGTATGGTCCACACAGAGTCCTGGAAGGGATAGTATGGTCCACACAGAGTTCTGTAACTGGTGGTATAGTCTACAGTGATTCCTGTAAGTGGTGGTATAGTCTACAGTGATTCCTGGAAGTAATGGTGTTGTCAACACAGAGCTCTGAAAAGGAAGGAATGGCCCACACAGAGTTGTTAAAGTGATGGTATGGTCCACAAAGATTCCTGGAAGTAATTGTATTGTCCACACAGAGTTCTGTAAGTGATAGTATATTCTACAGTGATTCCTTGAAGTGATGGTGTTGTCCACAAAGAGCTCTGGAAGGGATGGTATGGCCCACACAGAGCCATGGAAGGGATAGTATGGTCCACCAAGAGCCCTGGAATATGCGGTATGGTCCACACACCCCTGGAATTGATTGTATGGCTCACATAGAGCCCTGGAAGTGATGGTATGGTCCACACAGAGCCCTGGAATTGATGGTGCGATTCACAAAGAGCCCTGGAAGTGATGGTATGGTCTACACAGAGTTCTTGAAGTGATGGTATGGTCCACATTGAGCACTAGAAGTGACGGTATGGCCCACACAGAGCCCTGAAATTGATGGCATGGTCCCCATTGAGCCCTGGAAGTAATGGTATGGTCCACATTGAGCCCTGGAAGTGATGGTACAGTCCACATTGAGCCCTGGAAGTGATGGTATAGTCCACACAAACCCTGGAAGTGATGGTATGGATGTGTCGAATTACATGGAGACACACAAGATATGTGGTTAGTTCTCCAAAATGTCGGGAAAAGAGATGTTTGAAACCATGATCTGAAAATCTGAGAACCCAATAACCCAATAGAAATCAATAAGAGGTGAAGTTCTGGTTTCTTTCTGAACCGGGTTCGAATTTAACCTGAAACCCTTCCCTAGTTTGGAATAACCTACCTGCCAAGTTCCTTCCAACATTTCCTCTAGAAGAATTTATGGTGTTTTAAAGGCTAACAGAAGTCATTTTGAATGGATTAAAATTTCTCTTCCGCCCATTCACTTTCCTGTTGATTGCTAATTATAAACTTTTAACACTTCTAATAATAATTAGAAATAATTTCCTCGTTTGCAGCATTTTACAACCAGCCTAAAAGGCTTCCACAAAATTGTGTGCGTATGTGTTGAGTGGCAGCACAAAGGGAGAGAATGAAATCCGCGTGCTTGAGAGGGGCGATCGGCGAAAGGGCGAACAGCGCCATAATCTAGCGACGGTAATTGCCCCACTCATGGAGACTCCAAAGAGAAACGATGATTAAACCTATTTACAACGTGACAAAAATATTCCATTCGGATCCAGGAATTTACCGTCGGAAACCGCTTAGTCGCCATGGAAACACAGCTGTAAGGCTTCACCGCCACGAAACCCATTACAGACCTGACAATAATGATATATGTGAGAGTGAGGGGGGGGGAGAGTTGGGGGGATATGGGAGACAGGTGGAAAGGAACAGGGGTAGCCCTGATACACAGTGACTCAGCTACAAAACTGACATCAATTATACAACAAAAGGGGGAACTGTCTGATGGACGCGGGGGGTAAAAGGGGGAACTGTCTGATGGACGCGGGGGGTAAAAGGGGAGCTGTCTGATGGACGCGGGGTAAAAGGGGGAGCTGTCTGATGACCGCGGGGGGTAAAAGGGGGAACTGTCTGATGGACGCGGGGGGTAAAAGGGGGAACTGTCTGATGGACGCGGGGGGTAAAAGGGGAGCTGTCGATGGCGCGGGGGGTAAAGGGGGAACTGTCTGATGGACGCGGGGGGTAAAAGGGGGAACTGTCTGATGGACGCGGGGGGTAAAAGGGGGAGCTGTCTGATGGACGCGGGGGGTAAAAGGGGGAACTGTCTGATGGACGCGGGGGGTAAAAGGGGGAACTGTCTGATGGACGCGGGGGGTAAAAGGGGGAACTGTCTGATGGACGCGGGGGGCCCTTCTGTGCCTGAAAGGAAGTAATTGGCTTGGAATGGGAAATTCTTTAAGGACAATAATGAAATCCAGTGGAATAATGACTGTAGGAAGCCGGAGAGAAGATAATTAGATCCCCACAACTGGAAGGAGATATGATTAGTCAACATGGGGGGGGGGGCTGATTATCGACTGTTCCATTAAACCTGCTTACTAAGCAACTACACTTCCCAGCATTCCCTTACAGCCTCGGAGTTCAATTTAGTTTAAAGGGCAAGTTCACCCTTCAAATTAAAAATTGAATAATGGTAAATCAAACCCTGAATTGTAGTTTGGGCATTTAGGGGGTAAATTCCCCTTTAAATCTGAGGAATGGGATGGCACATCCTTATCCCTTTCTGTAATCTTCAAGGTACAATGTGTTAAAGGGTAAGTTCGGGTAAGAAGTGTCAGGCTGGTCTGAAAGGAAATCTGTATTAAAGGGAACATTTCTAAAACATATTATTACAACTCAGCAGGTGTCAGGGGCAGTCTGGGGGCATTATGTGTAGGGTGACCTGGCAGATACTCTCTTACCATGATGCCGGTGAGTAAGCAAACTCCTTTCCCACAGTAAGTGTTCGGAACCATATCCCCGTATCCGATAGAGAGGAAGGTGATGGAGATCAACCACATGGCGCCCAGGAAGTTGCTGGTTACGTCTTGTTGGTCGTGGTACCTGTTAAAGTTACAGATAAAGAAATAAATACCCCAGACATACAGTAGGTATTCATGCGACTGGACGCTTACAACAGGAACGTTCCATTCTAGCCAGTTCCCTGAGCTCCCCTACCTACCAACAGGAACGTTCCATTCTAGCCAGTTCCCTGACCTCCCCTACCTACCAACAGGTACGTTCCATTCTAGCCAGTTCCCTGACCTCCCCTACCTACCAACAGGAACATTCCATTCTAACAATTTCCCTGACCTCCCCTACCTACCAACAGGAACGTTCCATTCTAGCCAGTTCCCTGACCTCCCCTACCTACCAACAGGAACATCCCATTCTAACAATTTCCCTGACCTCCCCTACCTACCAACGGAACGTTCCATTCTAACAATTTCCCGATCCCCTACTACAACAGGAACTTCCATCTAACAATTTCCCTGATTCCCTACCTACCAACAGGAACGTCCATTCTAACAATTTCCCTGACCTCCCCTACCTACCACAGACGTTCCATTCTAGCCAGTTCCCTGACCTCTCCTACCTACCAACAGGAACATTCCATTCTAACAATTTCCCTGACCTCCCCTACCTACCAACAGGAACGTTCCATTCTAACAATTTCCCCGAGTTCCCCTACCTACCAACAGAACGTTCCATTCTAACAATTTCCCTGATTCCCCTACCTACCAACAGGAACGTTCCATTCTAACAATTTCCCTGAGCTCCCCTACCTACCAACAGGAACGTTCCATTCTAACAATTTCCCCTGAGCTCCCCTACCTACCAACAGGAATGTTCCATTCTAACAATTTCCCTGAGCTCTCCTACCTACCAACAGAACGTTCCATTCTAACAATTTCCCTGAGTTCCCCTACCTACCAACAGGAACGTTCCATTCTAAACAATTTCCCTGAGTTCCCCTACCTACCAACAGGAACGTTCCATTCTAACATTTCCCTGAGCTCCCCTACCTACAAACAGGAACGTTCCATTCTAACAATTTCCCTGAGCTCCCCTACCTACCAACAGTAACGTTCCATTCTAACAATTTCCCTGAGTTCCCCTACCTACCAACAGGACGTTCCATTCTAACAATTTCCCTGAGTTCCCCCTACCTACCAACAGGAACGTTCCATTCTAACAATTTCCCGACCTCCCCTACCTACCAACAGGAACGTTCCATTCTAACAATTTCCCTGAGTTCCCCTACCTACCAACAGGAACATTCCATTCTAACCAATTTCCCTGAGTTCCCCTACCTACAAACAGGAACGTTCCATTCTAACAATTCCCTGAGTTCCCCTACCTACCAACAGAAACGTTCCATTCTAACAATTTCCCTGAGCTCCCCTACCTACCAACAGAAGTTCCATTCTAACAATTTCCCTTAGTTCCCCTACCTACCAACAGGAACGATCCCATTCTAACAATTCCCTGACCTCCCCTACCTACCAACAGGAACGTTCCATTCTAACAATTTCCCTGAGCTCCCCTACCTACCAACAGGAACGTTCCATTCTACAACATTTCCCTGAGCTCCCCTACCTACCAACAGAATGTTCCATTCTACCAATTCCCCTGAGCTCTCCTACCTACCAACAGGAACGTTCCATTCTAACAATTTCCCTGAGTTCCCCTACCTACCAACAGGAACGTTCCATTCTAAACAATTTCCCTGAGTTCCCCTACCTACCAACAGGAACGTTCCTCTAAACAATTTCCCTGAGCTCCCCTACCTACAAACAGGAACGTTCCATTCTAACAATTTCCCTGAGCTCCCCTACCTACCAACAGTAACGTTCCATTCTAACAATTTCCCTGAGTTCCCCTACCTACCAACAGAACGGTCTATTCTAACAATTTCCCTGAGTTCCCCTACCTACCAACAGGAACGTTCCATTCTAACAATTTCCCTGACCCCCCTACCTACCAACAGGAACGTTCCATTCTAACAATTTCCCTGAGTTCCCCTACCACCACAGAACTTTCCATTCTAAACAATTCCCCTGAGTTCCCCTACCTACAAACAGGAACGTTCCTTATTCTAACTAACATTTCCTCCTGGTTCCCCTACCTCCACCACAGAAACGTTCCATTCTAACAATTTCCCTGAGCTCCCCTACCTACCAACAGGAAAGTTCCATTCTAACAATTTCCCTTAGTTCCCCTACCTACCAAAGGAACAATCCATTCTAACAATTTCCCTGACCTCCCCTACCTACCAACAGGAACGTTCCATCTAACAATTTCCCTGACCTCCCCTACCTACCAACAGGAACGTTCCATTCTAAACAATTTCCCTGAGCTCCCCTACCTACCAACGGAACGTTTCCATTCTAACAATTTCCCTGACCTCCCCTACCTACCAACAGGAACATTCCATTCTAACAATTTCCTGACCTCCCCTACCTACCAACAGGAACGTTCCATACAATCCATTTCCCCCTCCCCTACCTACCAACGGAATGTTTCATACTAGCCATTCCCTGACCTCCCCTACCTACCAACAGGAATGTTCCATTCTAGCCAGTTCCCTGACCTCCCCTACCTACCAACAGGAACTTCCATTCTAGCCAGTTCCCTGACTCCCCTACCTACCTACAACAGAACGTTCCATTCTAGCCAGTTTCCTGACCTCCCCTACCTACCAACAGGAACGTTCCATTCTAGCCAGTTGCCTGACCTCCCCTACCTACCAACAGGGCAGTTCCATTCTAGCCAGTTCCCTGACCTCCCCTACCTACCAACAGGAAATTTCCATCTATCCAGTTTCCCTGCCTCCCCCATCTACCAACAGGAACGTTCCATTCTAGCCAGCCCTGACCTCCCCTACCTACCAACAGGACGTCCATTCTAGCCAGTTCCCTGCACTCTCCCACCTACCAACAGGAACGTTCCATTCTAGCCATTTCCTGACCTCCCCTCCTACCTACCAACAGGAACGTTCATTCAGCCAGTTTTCCTGACCCCCTACCTACCAACAGGAACGTTCCATTCTAGCCAGTTCCCTGACCTCCCCTACCTCCAACAGAAAATTCCATTCTCAGCCAGTTCCCTGACCTCCCCCAATCACCAACAGGAACCTTCATTCTCGCCAGTTTCCGCGACCTCCCCTACCACCAACAGGAACGTTCCATTCTAGCCAGTTCCTGACCTCCCCTACCACCCAACAGGACGTTCCATCCTACCCAGTTCCTCCCTGACCTCCCCTACCTACCAACAGGAAAGCTTCCATTCTAGCCAGTTCCCGACCTCCCCTACCTACCAACAGAACGTTCCATTCTAGCCAGTTCCCTGACTTCCCCTACCTACCAACAGGAACGTTTCCATTCTAACAATTTCCCTGAGTTCCCCTACAAAACAGGAACGTTTCCATTCTACAACATTTCCCTGACCTCCCCTACCTACCAACAGGAACATTCCATTCTAACAATTTCCCTGAGCTCCCCTACCTACCAACAAGAACGTTCCATTCTAACAATTTCCCTGAGTTCCCTACTACCACAGGAACGTTCCATTCTAAACAATTTCCCTGAGTCCCCTACCTACCAACAGGAACGTTCCTTTCTACACAATTTCCCTGAGCCTCCCTACCTACCACAGGAACGTTCCTTTCAACAATTTCCCTGAGTTCCCTCCTACCAAACAGGAAGGTTCCATTCTAAATTTCCCTGAGCTCCCTACCCCTACCAACAGGAACGTTCCATTCTAAACAATTTCCCTGAGTTCCCCTACCTACCAACAGGAAGGTTCCATCTAAACATTGTCCCTGAGCTCCCCTAATCTACCACAGTAACGTTCCATTCTAACAATTTCCCTGACCTCCCTACCTACCAACAGGAACGCTAACAATTTCCCTGATCTCCCCCTCTACCTACCACAGGAGCGTTCCATTCTAACAATTTCCCCGACTCCCACCTACCAACAGAACGTTTCCATTCTAACAATTCCTCCTGACCCTCCCTACCTACCTAACAGGAATGTTCCATTCTAACAATTTCCCTGACCTCCCCTACCTACCAACAGGAACGTTCCATTCTAACAATTTCCCTGAGCTCCCCTACCTACCACAGGAACGTTCCATTCTAACAATTTCCCTGAGCTCCCCTACCTACCAACAGGAACGTTCCATTCTAACAATTTCCCTGACCTTCCCTACCTACCAACAGGAACGTTCCATACTAGCCAGTCCCTGACCTCCCCTAACTACCAACAGGAACGTTCCATTCTAGCCAGTTCCCTGACCTCCCCTACCTACCAACAGGAACCTTCCATTCTAAGCCATTCCCTGACCTTTCCCTACCTACCACAGGAACGTTCCATTCTAGCCATTCCTGACCTCCCCTACCTACCACAGGTACGTTCCATACTAGCCAATTCCCTGACCTCCCCTACCTACAACGGAACGTTCCATTTCTAGCCAGTTTCCCGACCTCCCCTACCTACCAACAGGAACGTTCCATTCAGCCAGTTCCTCTGACCTCCCCTACCTACCAACAGGAACGTTCCATCTAGCCAGTTCCTGACCTCCCTCTACCTACCAACAGAACGTTCCATTCTAGCCATTTCCCTGACCCTCCCCTACCTACCACACGGAATTCCATTTCTAGCCAGTTCCCTGACCTCCCCTACCTACCAACAGGAACGTTCCATTCTAGCCAGATTCCCTGACCTCTCCCTACCTACCAACAGGAACTTCCATTCTAGCCGTTCCCTGACCTCCCCTACCTACCAACAGGAACGTTCCATTCTAGCCAGTTCCCTGACCTCCCCTACCTACCAACAACGTACTTCATCTAGCCATTCCCTGACTCTCCTCCAACCTACCACAGGAACGTTCATTCTAGCCAGTTCCCTGACCTCCCCTACCTACCAACAGGAACGTTCCATTCTAGCCAGTTCCCTGACCTTCCCCTACCACCAACAGAACGTTCCATTCTAGCAGTTCCCTGACCTCCCCCCCTACCTCCTACCTACCAACAGGAACGTTCCATTCTAGCCGTTCCCTGACCTCCCCTACCTACCAACAGGTAATCCTTCAGCTTACTAGCCAGTTCCCTGACCCCTCCCCTACCTACCAACAGGAACGTTCCATTCTAGCCAGTTCCCTGACCCTCCCCTACCTACCAACAGGAACGTTCCATTCTAGCCAGTTCCCTGACCTCCCCTACCTACCAACAGGAACTTCCATTCTAGCCAGTTCCCTGACCTCCCCTACCTACCAACAGGAACGTTCATTCTAGCCAGTTCCCTGACCTCCCCTACCTACCAACAGGAACGTTCCATTTCTAAGCCAGTTCCCTGACCTCCCTACCTACCAACAGGAACGTTCCATTCTAGCCAGTTCCCTGACCTCTCTCCCCTACCTACCAACAGGTGACGTTCCATTCTAGCCAGTTCCCTGACCCTCCCTCTACCACCAACAGGAACGTTCCTTCTAGCCAGTTCCCTGACCTCACCCTACCTACCAACACGAACGTCCATTCTATCCATCTAGCCAGTTCCCTGACCTCCCCTACCTACCAACAGGAACTTCCATTCTAGCCAGTTCCCTGACCTCACCCTACCTAACCTTAACAGGAACGTTCCTTCTACAGCCAGTTCCCTGGACCTCCCTACTCAGCCAGCATCCTACACCCACCACAGGAACGTTCCATTCTAGCCATCCGACCTCCCCTACCTACCACAGGAACGTTCCATTCTAGCCAGTTCCCTGACCTCTCCCTACCCTACCAACAGGAACGTTCCATTTAGCCAGTTCTCAGGCCTCCCCTACCTCCAAACAGGAACGTTCCATTCTAGCCAGTTCCCTGACCTCCCCTACTCACGCACGGAAAGTCCATTCTAGCGCTTCCCTGATTGCCTCCCCTCCTACCAACAGGAACGTTCCATTCTTATGCCAGTCTCCCTGACCCCCCTACCTACCAACAGGAAACGTCCATTCTAGCACCAGTTCCCCCTGACCTCCTCCCTACCTACCAACAGGTACGTTCCATTCTAGCCAGTTCCCTGACCTCCCCTACCTACCAACAGGTACGTTCCATTCTAGCCAGTTCCCTGACCTCCCCTACCTACCAACAGGAACCTTCCATTCTAGCCAGTTCCCTGACCTCCCCTACCTACGAACAGGAACGTTCCATTCTAGCCAGTTCCCTGACCTCCTCCTCCTACCTACCACCAGGAACGTTCCATTCTAGCCAGTTCCCTGACCTCCCCTACCTACCAACAGGAACGTTCCATTCTAGCCAGTTCCCTGACCTCCCCTACCTACCAACATGACCTCCCCTGGTGGGTTTGATATTTAAAGAATTTCCCCCCCAAAATAAATACATTTAATGCTTAAAAAAAAGACATTGTTGATTGTTTTTGGTTTAGGTTTAGATAATACATAATGTGGCTCATCAAATAAAGCCAGAGCACACTCATACCTCCAGGATCATGCTTCTAGCTGCTGTGTATCTGAAGTTACAGCAGTATAAAGTGTTTCCTACTAGTACTATGAGCTGTGACATCACCATCACATTTGCTCCTCCCTCTCAAGTCTCTGGTTGGAGCTTGCCCACTGCTGGGACAGAGCATCCTCAGCTGCATCATAAACCCCGCCCCTGAATATCTATATAATGAATATATTCTAAAATAATATAAAGCTAGTATGTGTCTTATAACACATGCCTGTCACAGAGACACAGAGACAGGGCAGTCTGGGAAGTGTAACTTTACAAGCCTATATGATCAGGGACAGTTTATCAGGTTCTTCCCCCGAGAGCTTGCAATCTATCACACACAAACCCATACAAGCACAGGGAGAACGTATAAATTCCCTGCAGATGTAGCGGAGGATGAATTTGAACCGAGGACCCAAGGCTGTTCAACCCACCGACTGGGAATAAAAACCTCCCCCCACTGTAGGACACAATTTCTTTTACCCACCTTACCTCTCACAAACCCGAACTGTCCAGGCTGCGATGATCCACAGAGATATGCTGAAGACCAGCAGGACTGTTCCCGGGCAAATGGTCATGAGAGTTTTCATTACAAAGCGGGTGTTGAAGTTGATCTTGTTGAGAGCTCCAATGCTCCGCGATGAGGCATCTGTGAAAAGTTTACTGTGCAAGAGCATGACCCGGGCGATTAAATAAAGTCTCAGGAACATCGGGATCGATAGGATGATGTCCACATCTGCCTCGGCTTGGGACGGGGTGTAGGAAAAGGCCAGGCGGGCATTCCAGAAGAACTTGTACTCTCCAGGGATTGGGTGAATGGCACAGATAAGCAGCTCCAGGCTGATGTAGAAGATTCTCTCGTAGGTCATCGCTATTCTCCAGTCATCAGCACCATTGTCAATCACAAAAAGCTGCAACAGAAATGTAAAGACGGGTCAGCAATGGGCACCTTGGACCTACATTGGCCACAGGACTATCCTAACCAGACAAATGGTCAAATACTGGAGTCATGGGTCAAGGATATCGGCATTTATACCCTATCAGGTCTGGGGATGGTCGGGAGAGTTGGCTGCCTAGAAATCTATCCTTCTGTACGGACCCCCCATAAAGCTCTTCACTTTTATAATCTTGGTAAGTCTCCATAGCTTCAGAGACAATATGAACATCTTGCAAACCTGCAGTGGGGTAACTAGGAATCACTGGGCCTCTTGCAATACTATGATGGGGACCCAATCCGTGCATCATCCACAGTGGTTTTCTGGGAAGAGACAATATCTGTCATAGGGAAAATAAGAAGGGCCCCCTTTGCTCCCGGGCCCCCCTGCAGTTGCTCCCCCTACTCCCCTAGTATTTACATCCCTGCAAACATGGCAAGATAACATAATTATAAACTGGATATAGCAACATCGGAAATACCAAATAGTAACCTAGTAACATAGTATTGGAGGTTGTAAAAAGACATACGTCCATCTAGTCCAACCTTTATACCCTACCCATAATGTCTGTATAACAGTTACATAGTAACATAGTATTGGAGGTTGTATAAAGACAAACGTCCATCTAGTCCAACCTTTATACCCTACCCATAATGTCTGTATAACAGTTACATAGTAACATAGTATTGGAGGTTGTATAAAGACATACGTCCATCTAGTCCAACCTTTATCCCTCCCCATAATGTCTGTTATAACAGTTACATAGTAACCTAGTATTGGAGGTTTATAAAGACATACGTCCATCTAGTCCAACCTTTATACCCTATCCCAAATGTCTGTATAACAGTTACACAGTAACATAGTATTGGAGGTGTATAAAGACATACGTCCATCTATGTCCAACCTTTATACCCTACCCATAATGTATGTATAACAGTTCCATAGTAACATAGTATTGGAGGTTTATAAAGACATCGTCCATCTAGTCCAACCTTTTATACCCTACCCATAATGTCTGTATTACAGTTACTAGTACATGTATAAAATGGATGGTTGTATAAAGACATACGTCCATCTAGTCCAACATTTATACCCTACCCATAATGTCTGTATAACAGTTACATAGTAAAATAGTATTGGAGGTTGTACAAAGACATATACGTCCATCTAGTCCAACCTTTATACCCTACCCATAATGTCTGTATAACAGTTACATAGTACATATGTTGTATAAAGACATACGTCCATCTAGTCCAACCTTTATACCCTACCCATAATGTCTGTATAACAGTTACATAGTAACATATGTTGTATAAAGACATACGTCCATCTAGTCCAACCTTTTACCCTACCCAAATGCTGTAAATAACAGTTACATAGTAACATATGTTGTATAAAGACATACGTCCATCTAGTCCAACCTTTACCCACCCATAATGTCTGTTGATAACAGTTACATAGTAACATAGTATGGAGTTGATAAAGACATACGTCCATCTAGTCCAACCTTTTATACCCTACCCCATATGTCTGTATAACAGTTACATAGTACATAGCATTGGAGTTGTATAAAGTACATACGTCCATTAGTCCAACCTTTATACCCTACCCATAATGTCTGTATAACAGTTACATAGTAACATATATTGGAGGTTGTATAAAGACATACGTCCATCTAGTCCAACCTTTATACCCTACCCATATATGTCTGTATAACAGTTACATAGTAACATAGTATTGGAGGTTGAATAAAGACATACGTCCATCTAGTCCAACCTTTACCACCCTACCCATAATGTCTGTATAACGTTACATAGTAACATAGTATTGGAGGTTGTATAAAGACATACGTCCATCTAGTCCAACCTTTATCCCTACCCATAATGTCTGTAACAGTTACATAGACATAGTATTGGAGGTTGTATAAGACATACGTCCATCTAGTCCAACCTTTATACCCTACCCATAATGTCTGTATAACAGTTACATAGTAACATAGTATTGGAGGTTGTATAAAGACATACGTCCATGTAGTCCAACATTTATACCCTACCCATAATGTCTGTATAATAGTTACATAGTAAACATAGTATTGGAGGTTGTAAAAAGACATACGTCCATGTAGTCCAACCTTTATACCCTACCCAAATGTCTGTATAACAGTTACATAGTAACATAGTATTGAGGTTTGTAAAAACATACGTCCATGTAGTCCAACCTTTATACCCTACCCATATGTCTGTATAACGTTACATAGTAACATAGTATTGGAGGTTTATAAAGACTACGTCCATCTAGTCCACACCTTTATACCCTACCCATAATGTCTATAACAGTTACCAGTAACAGTATTGGAGGTTGTAAAAGACATACGTCCATCTAGTCCAACCTTATACCTACCCATAATGTCTGTATACAGTTACCATAGTAACATAGTATTGGAGGTTGTATAAAGCTACGTCCTCTAGCCAACTTTAACCCCTACCCATAATGTCTGTATAACAGTTACATAGTAACATAGTATTGGAGGTTGTATAAGACATAGGTCCATCTAGTCCAACCTTTAATACCCTACCCTATGTCTGTATAACAGTTACATAGTACTAGTATTGGAGGTTGTATAAAGACATACGTCCATCTAGTCCAACCTTTCTACCCTACCCATAATGTCTGTATACAAGTTACACAGTAACATAGTATTGGAGGTTGTATAAAGACATACGTCCATCAGTCCAAACTTTATACCCTACACCATAATGTCTGTATACGTTACAGTAACATAGTATTGGAGGTTGTATAAAGACATACGTCCATCTAGTCCACCTTATACCCTACCCATAATTGTCTGTATAACAGTTACACGGTAAACATAGTATTGGAGGTTGTATAAAGACATACGTCATCTAGTCCCGACTTTAACCCTACCCATAATGTCCTGATAACAGTATACACCAGTAACATAGTATTGGAGGTTGTATAAGACATACAGTCCATCTAGTCCGACCTTTTACCCTACCCATAATGTCTGTCTACCAGTTACATGTAACATAGTATGGAGGTTGTATAAAGACATACGTCCATCTAGTCCAACCTTATACCCTACCCATAATGTCTGTATAAACAGTTACATATAACATAGTATTGGAGGTTGTATAAAGACATAATCCATCTAGTCCAAACCTTTATAACCTACCCATAATGTCTGTATAAAGTTCATAGTAACATAGTATTGGAGGTTGTATAAAGACATACGTCATCTAGTCCAACCTTTATACCCTACCCATAATGTCTGTATAACAGTTACATGTACAATAGTATTGGAGGTTGTACAGACATAACGTCCTCTAGTCCAACCTTTATACCCTACCCATAATGTCTGTATAACAGTTACATAGTAACATATGTTAATAAGACATACGTCCATCTATTCACCCTTTAACCCTACCATAATGTCTGTATAATACAGTTTACATAGTAACATGTTGGATAAAGACATACGTCCATCTAGTCCAACCTTTATACCCTACCCATAATGTTTGTAAACAGTTACATAGTAACATATGTTGTTATAAAGACTACGTCCATCTAGTCCAACCTTTATACCCTACCCATAATGTCTGTATAACAGTTACATAGTAACAGTATTGGAGGTTGTATAAAGACATCGTCCTTCTAGTCCAACTTTATACCCTACCCATAATGTCTGTATAACAGTTACATATTAACATAGCATTGGAGGTTGTATAAGCATACGTCCATCTAGTCCAACCTTTATACCCTACCCATAATGTCTGTATAACAGTTACAGTAACTAGTATTGGAGGTTGAATAAGACATACTCACCAGTCCAACTTTACCCTACCCATAATGTCTGTAATAACAGTTACATTAACATAGTATGGAGGTTGTATAAAGACATACGTCCATCTAGTCCTGACTTTTATACCCTACCCATAATGTCTGTATAACAGTTACACAGTAACATAGTATTGGAGGTTTGTATAAGACATACGTCCACTATCCGACCTTTATACCCTACCCATAATGTCTGTATAACAGTTACATAGTAACATAGTATTGGAGGTTGTATAAAGACATACGTCCATCTATCCGACCTTTATACCCTACCCATAATGTCTGTCTAACAGTTACATAGTAACTAGTATTGGGTTGTATAAAGACATACGTCCACTAGTCCACCTTTATACCCTACCCATAATGTCTGTATAACAGTTACATAGTAACATAGTATTGGAGGTTGTATAAAGACATACGTCCCTCTAGTCCAACCTTATACCCTACCCATAATGTCTGTATAAACAGTTACATAGTAACATAGTATTGAGGTTGTATAAAACTAAATCCATCTAGTCCAACCTTTATACCTACCCATAATGTCTGTATAAAAGTTACATAGTAACATAGTATTGGAGGTTGTATAAAGACATACGCCATCTAGTCCAACATTTATACCCTACCCATATGTCTGTATAACATTTACATAGTAACATAGTATTGGAGGTTGTACAAAGACATACTCCATGTAGTCCAACCCTTTATACCCACCCATATGTCTGTATAACATTTACATAGTACCATAGGTTGTATAAAGACATACTCCATCTAGTCAACCTTTATACCCTACCCTAATGTCTGTAAACAGTTACATAGTAACATAGTATTGGAGGTGTGTATAAAGACATACGTCCATCTAGTCCAACTTTTATACCCTACCCATAATGTCTGTATAACATGTTACATAGTCACATAGTATTGGAGGTTGTATAAAGACATACGTCCATCTAGTCCAACCTTTATACCCTACCCTAATGTCTGTATAACAGTTACATAGTAAACATAGTATTGGAGGTTGTATAAAGCATACGTCCATCTAGTCCAACCTTATACCCTACCCATAATGTCTGTATAACGTTACATAGTAACATAGTATTGGAGGTTGAATAAAGACATACGTCCATCTAGTCCAACCTTTATACCCTACCCATAATGTCTGTATAACAGTTACATAGTAACAGATATTGGAGGTTGTATAAAGACATACGTCCATCTAGTTCAACCTTTATCCTACCCATAATGTCTGTATAACAGTTCATAGTAACATAGTATTGAGGTTGTATAAGACATACGTCCATGTAGTCCAACCTTTATACCCTACCCATAATGTCTGTATAACAGTTACATAGTAACATAGTATTGGAGGTTGTATAAAGACATACGTCCATGTAGTCCAACCTTTATACCCTACCCCATAATGTCTGTATAACGTTACATAGTAACATAGTATTGGAGGTTGTATAAAGACATACGTCCAGTAGTCCAACCTTTATACCCTACCCATAATGTCTGTATAACCGTTACATAGTAACATAGTATTGGAGGTTGTATAAAGACATACGTCCATCTAGTCCAACCTTTATACCCTACCCATAATGTCTGTTAAACAGTTCACATAACATAGTATGGAGTTGTATAAAGACATACGTCCATCTAGTCCAACCTTTATACCCTACCCATAATGCTGTATTACAGTTACATAGTAACATAGTATTGGAGGTTGTATAAAGACATACGTCCATCTAGTCCAAACTTTATACCCTACCCATAATGTCTGTATAACAGTTACATAGTAACTAGTATTGGAGGTTGTATAAGACTAGGTCCATCTAGTCCAACCTTTAACCCTACCCATAATGTCTGTATAACAGTTACATAGTAACTAGTATTGGAGGTTGTATAAAGACATACGTCCATCTAGTCCCAACCTTTCTACCCTACCCATAATGTCTGTATAACGTTACACAGTAACATAGTATTGGGGTTGTATAAAGACATACGTCCCATCCAGTCCAAACTTTATACCCTACCATAATGTCTGTATAACAGTTACACAGTAACATAGTATTGGAGGTTGTATAAAGACATACGTCCATCTAGTCCGACCTTTATACCCTACCCATAATGTCTGTCTAACAGTTACATAGTAACATAGTATTGGAGGTTTGTATAAAGACATACGTCCATCTAGTCCAACCTTTATACCCTACCCATATGTCTGTATAACAGTTACATAGTAACATTAGTATTGGAGGTTGTATAAAGACATAGATCCATCTAGTCCAACCTTTATAACCTACCCATAATGTCTGTATAATAGTTACATAGTAACATAGTATTGGAGGTTGTATAAAGACAACGTCCATCTAGTCCAACATTTATACCCTACCCATAAGGTCTGTTATAACAGTTTACATAGTAACATAGTATTGGAGGTTGTACAAAGACATAACGTCCATCTGCCAACCTTTATACCCTACCCATAATGTCTGTATAACAGTTACATAGTAACATTTTGTATAAAGACATACGTCCATCTAGTCCAACCTTATATCCCTACCCATAATGTCTGTATCTTACATAGTACATTGTTGTATAAAGACATACGTCCATCTAGTCCACCTTTATACCTACCCAAATGTGCTGTTAAACAGTTACAAGTAACATATGTTTGTATAAAGACATACGTCCATCTAGTCCACCTTTATACCCTACCCATAATGTCTGTATAACAGTTACATAGTAACATAGTATTGGAGGTTGTATAAAGACATACGTCCATCAGTCCAACCTTTATACCTACCCAATATGTCTGTATAACAGTTACTAGTAACATAGCATTGGAGGTTGTAAAAGTCATACGTCCTCTAGTCCAACCTTTATACCCTACCCATAATGTCTGTATAACAGTTACACAGTAACATAGTATTGGAGGTTGAATAAAGACATACGTCCATCCAGTCCAAACTTTATACCCTACCCATAATGTCTGTACAACAGTTACACAGTAACATAGTATTGGGGTTGTATAAAGACATACGTCCCTAGTCTACCTTTATACCTACCCATAATGTCTGTATAACGTTACACAGTAACATAGTATTGGAGGTTGTATAAAGACTACGTCCATCTAGTCCGACCTTATACCCTACCCATAATGTCTGTATACAGTTACATAGTAACATTATTGGAGGTTGATAAAGACAATACATCCATCTATTCCGACCTTATACCCTACCCATAATGTTGTCTAACAGTTACATAGTACATAGTATTGGAGGTTGTATAAAGACATACGTCCATCTAGTCCAACCTTATACCCTACCCATAATGTCTGTATAACAGTTACATAGTAACATAGTATTGGAGGTTGTATAAGACATACGTCCATCTAGTCCAACCTTTATACCCTACCCATAATGTCTGTATACACAGTTACATAGTAACATAGTATTGGAGGTTGTATAAAGCATAAATCCATCTAGTCCAACCTTTTATACCTACCATAATGTCTGTATAATAGTTACATAGTAACATAGTATTGGAGGTTGTATAAAGACATACGTCCATCTAGTCCAACATTTATACCCTACCCATAATGTCTGTATAACAGTTACATAGTAACATAGTATTGGAGGTTGTACAAAGACATACGTCCATGTAGTCCAACCTTTATACCCTACCCATAATGTCTGTATAAACAGTTACATAGTAACATATGTTGTATAAAGACATACGTCCATCTAGTCCAACCTTTTTACCCTACCCATAATGTCTGTATAACAGTTACATAGTAACATAGTATTGGAGGTTGTATAAAGACATACGTCCCACTAGTCCAAACCTTTATACCCTACCCATAATGTCTGTATAACAGTTACATAGTCACATAGTATTGGAGGTTGTATAAAGACATACGTCCATCTAGTCCAACCTTTATACCCTACCCATAATGTCGTATAACAGTTACATAGTAACATAGTATTGGAGGTTGTTAAAGACATACGTCCATCTATTCCAACCTTTATACCCTACCCATAATGTCTGTATAACAGTTACATAGTAACATAGTATTGGAGGTTGTATAAAGACATACGTCCTCAGTCCAACCTTTATACCTACCCTAATGTCTGTTAACAGTTACATAGTAACATAGTATGGAGGTTGTATAAAGACATACGCCATCTAGTCCAACCTTTATACCCTACCCATAATGTCTTATAACAGTTACATAGTAACATAGTATTGAGGTTTGTATAAAGACATACGTCCATGTAGTCCAACCTTTATACCCTACCCATAATGTCTGTTATAACAGTTTACATAGTAACATTTTTGGAGGTTGTATAAAGACATACGCATGTAGTCCAACCTTATACCCTACCCATAAGGTCTGTATAACAGTTACATAGTAACATAGTATTGGAGGTTGTATAAAGACATACGTCCATGTAGTCCAACCTTTATACCCTACCCATAATGTCTGTATAACCGTTACATAGTAACATAGTATTGGAGGTTGTATAAAGACATACGTCCATCTCCAACCTTTATACCCACCCATAAGTCGTATCATTACACAGTACACTAGTATTGGAGGTTATATAAAGTCCATCTAGTCCAAACTTACTACCCTCCTTTTTAACTCTACCGCGAACAGTTGATCAGAAGATGATGGAACATCACCATCTTCCCTCCTGTATTTCTTTTTGTTTTGTAACCTAGAAACTAATTAAGAATTTTGTAAAATGAGCAATATGGCCAACCACTGTCTAAAAATGTCCAACTACTGTCTAACGATGTCCGACCACTGTCTAATGATGGCCAACCACTGTCTAAAGATGTCCAACTACTGTCTAATGATGTCCAACCACTGTCGAATGATGTCTATCCACTGTCTAATGATGCCCAACCACTGTATAATGATGTCCGACCACTGTCTAATGATGTCCAACCACTGTCGAATGATGTCTATCCACTGTCTAATGATGCCCAACCACTGTATAATGATGTCCGACTACTGTCTAATGATGTCCAACCACTGTTTAAAGATTTACAACTCTGTCTAACAATGGCCACTGTATTAATACGTCCAATCACTGTCTTAAGATAGCCAACCACTGATGAAATATGGCCACCATCTAAGATGGCCAACTGTAAACATGTACACATTGAATTCGGTCTGAGGTAATGTGTGTCAAGATCAGATAAGTTGTTGTTACACAACCCCTGGATAATCTAATGTAACCCTGTTTATCTCCTGCACTGATTATATTAAAATGATGAGGATTGGTTTATTATTATGGTTTAATATTATTACTGTGGATTTATATAGCGCCAACATCTTCCGTAGAACTTTACCATTACATGTATACATTCACATCAGGCCCTGCCCCGAAGAGCTTACAATCTAAGCACATTTATTTGACATGAAGAGCTTGCAATCTAAGCACATTTATTTGACATAAAGCTTGCAATCTAGCACATTATTTGACATGAAGAGCTTGCAATCTAAGCACATTTATTTGACATGAAGAGCTTACAATCTAAGCACATTTATTTGACATGAAGAGCTTGCAATCTAAGCACATTTATTTGACACGAAGAGCTTACAATCTAAGCACATTTATTTGACATGAAAGCTTACAATCTAAGCACATTTATTTGACACGAAGAGCTTGCAATCTAAGCACATTTATTTGACACGAAGAGCTTCACTCTAAGCACATTTGTTTGACACGAGAGCTTACAATCTAATCACATTAATTTGACTGAGACTTACAATCTAAGCACATTTATTTGACATGAAGGGCTTACAATCTAATCACATTTATTTGACAAGAAGAGCTTACAATCTAATCACATTTATTTGACAGGAAGAGCTTACAATCTAAGCACATTTATTTGACATGAAGAGCTTACAATCTAAGCACATTTATTTGACGAAAGCTTACAATCTAGCACATTTATTTGACCCGAAGAGCTTACAATCTAAGCACATTTATTTGACATGAAGAGCTTACAATCTAAGCACATTTATTTGACATGAAGAGCTTACAATCTAAGCACATTTATTTGACATGAGAGATTACAATCTAAGCACATTTATTTGACATGAAGAGCTTACAATCTAAGCACATTTATTTGACATGAAGAGCTTACAATCTAAGCACATCTATTTGACCCGAAGAGCTTGCAATCTAAGCACATTTATTTGACATGAAGAGCTTACAATCTAAGCACATTTATTTGACATGAAGAGCTTACAATCTAAGCACATTATTTGACATGAAGAGCTTACAATCTAAGCACATTTTTTGACATGAAGAGCTTGCAATCTAATACATTTATTTGACATGAAGAGCTACAATCTAAGCACATTTATTTGACAGAAGAGCTACATCTAAGCACCTTTATTTGACATGAAGCAGATTCAATCTAAGCACATTTATTTGACATGAAGCTTACACTCTAACACATTTATTTGACATGAAGAGCTTACATCTAAGCACATCATTTGACCCGAAGAGCTTGCAATCTAAGCACATTTATTTGACATGAAGAGCTTGCAATCTAAGCACATTTATTTGACATGAAGAGCTTGCAATCTAAGCACATTTATTTGACATGAAGAGCTTACAATCTAAGCACATTATTTGACCCGAAGAGCTTACAATCTAAGCACATTTATTTGACATGAAGAGCTTACAATCTAAGCACATTTATGTGACATGAAGAGCTTACAATCTAATCACATTTATTTGACATGAAGAGCTTACAATCTAAGCACATTATTTTGACATGAAGAGCTTACAATCTAAGCACATTTATTTGACATGAAGAGCTTGCAATCTAAGCACATTTATTTGACATGAAGAGCTTACAATCTAACACTTTATTTGCATGAAGAACTTAACAATCTAAGCATTTTATTGACCCGAAGAGCTTACAATCTAAGCACATTTATTTGACATGAAGAGCTTACAATCTAAGCACATTTATTTGACATGAAGAGCTTACAATCTAAGCACATTTATTTTTTTGACTGAAGAGCTTCAATCAGCCCATTTATTTGACATGAAGAGCTTACAATCTAAGCAACATTTATTTGACACTGAAGAGCTACATCTAAGCACTATTGACCGGAGCTTACAATCTAAGCACATTTATTTGACATGAAGAGCTTACAATCTAAGCACATTTATTTGACCCGAAGAGCTTACAATCTAAGCACATTTATTTGACACATATAACCTATCAGTATGTCTTTATGATTGTGGGGGAAACCGGGGGGGGGGGGGGCGGAGGAAACCCACGCAAGCACGGGGAGAACATACAAACTCCCTGCAGCTACCGTCACTGCAGGTAGGCACTGAGCCACCGTTAAGACATCACTCCCCAGCGATGTAGCTATTGCCATGTGGAAGGATGAAGAAGTCCAGCGATCTGCCAGCCCGGTACTGCAATCTGCTGTTTTTAAACTGCTGGGGTGGGTAGGGGGGTGTAACAGGGTCTGGTATGAAACTTGCAGGGTTTTCTACGGCCGTAGTTTTGCTAATTTACTTCCCTTTAATGTGGAGCTTTTAGATATTGAGTCTTGTCCAATAAACTGAAAAAAATTTGAGATAAATTGACTGGAGCTTTTAAGAAAAGAAAAAAAAATCATTAAATGTCTTGTTCATCTTAAGGAAATTGAGTGGCCGTTCAGCACATCTCATAACATTTAATGTTGGCCAAAAACCCTTCGTTCCATTCAGATTACACAGCGGGGCAAGAAGCCAATGGGAGGTCATAGTCTATGTGGTATAGATTCCGACCACCCTGGAGAATTTAAGAAGCCAAGAAAACGTATAAGCTAATATCCGTATACTGTACTGACTAAGGGAAACAATATGGCAGCTCCCACCCATATGTATAAATATACAGACAATGAATGTTCTGTACACACAATAAGCTGTACCCTCATACTGTTCTAAGGGAAACACTATGGCAGCTCCCACCCATATGTATAAATATACAGAGAAGGAATGTTCTGTACACACAATAAGCTATACCCTCATACTGTACTGCCTAAGGGAAACACTATGGCAGCTCCCACCCATATGTATAAATATAAATATATAGAGAAGGAATGTATGTACACACAATAAGCTATACCCTCATACTGTACTGTCTAAGGGAAACAATATGGCAGCTCCCATCCATATGTATAAATATACAGACAATGAATGTTCTGTACACACAATAAGCTATACCCTAATACTGTACTGCCTAAGGGAAACACTATGGCAGCTCCCATCATATGTAATAATATAATATATAAGAAGGAATGTTCTGTACACACAATAAGCTATACCCTCATACTGTACTGTCTAAGGGAAACAATATGGCAGCTCCCACCCATATGTATAAATAACAGAGAAGGAATGTTCTGTACACACAATAATCTATCCCCTATACTGTACTGTCTAAGGAAACAATATGGCAGCTCCCACCCATATGTATAAATATAAATATACAGAAGGAAGTTCTGTACATACAATAGCTATACCCTCATACTGTACTGTCCAAGGGAAACAATATGGCAGCTCCCACCCATATGTATAAATATACAGAGAAGGAATGTTCTGTTACATACAATCTCTATACCCTCATACTGTACTGTCTAAGGGAAACAATATGGCAGCTCCCACCCATATATATAATTATACAGAGAAGGATGTTCTGTACATACAATAATCTATACCCTCATACTGTACTGACTAAGGGAAACAATATGCAGCTCCCACCCATATGTATAAATAGACAACAATTGTCTGTACACACAATAAGCTATACCTCATACTGTACTGTCTAAGGGAAACAATATGGCAGCTCCCACCCATATGTATAAATATACAGAGAAGGAATGTTCTGTACACACAATAAGCTATACCCTCATACTGTACTGTCCAAGTGAAACACTATGGTAGCTCCCACCCATATGTATAAATACAGATATACAGAGTAGTAAGGTGATCCTGTGGTCATTCTATATTTCGATTTTCCTGTTTGATGTTTCACAGTTTACAATCTGCCCTATGACTGGATATAATGAGGAAAGGTTGACATTTGATTCTTAAAGTAAATCAGTCGAACTTGTGGTTTGTTTTCCCCTTAAAGGACAGAAAGTGATGCGTTCCCATGGTAACCCAACTGGCAATGTCCCACGAATATCCTAATTAGATTCCCAGAGACTTGGTAAGGACCAAGTAAACTACCAAGTACCCAGAGTCACTCCTATCCGTGGGAAAGGGGCCAGCCTCTCTTAAGTAAAGCATCTGCGAATGGTGGTTGGTTTAAATAAGTGTAAAGGGTCAGAGTTATAGTGTGCTAATAGGGTGCAAGGCTGCTTTTAGTTAATAAGTGTGTAAGAGAGTCTTTTGAGTCTAAATAAGTATGCAAAGATCTTCTGAGTGGATATAAGTAATTCTCAATATTAATAGTATCCCTGTACCAACCAGAACTTCAGTATATGTATTAATACCAGTAATTCTCATTAGTATTTAGTATCCCTGTACCAACCAGAACTGCCGTATATGTATTAAAACAGTAATTCTCAATATTATATAGTATCCTTGTACTAACCAGAACTACAGTATATGTATTAATACTAGTAATTCTCAATATTATATAGTATCCCTGTACCAACCAGAACTACAGTATATGTATAAATACCAGTAATTCTCTATTATATAGCATCCCTGTACCAACCACAACACAGTATATTATTAATACCAGTAATTCTCAATATTATATAGTATCCCTGTACCAACCAGAACTACAGTATATGTATTAATACCAGTAATTCTCAATATTATATAGCATCCCCGTACCAACCAAAACTACATTATATGTATAAATACCAGTAATTCTCAATATTATATAGTATCCCTGTACCAACCAGAACTACAGTATATGAATTAATACCAGTAATTCTCAATATATATAGTATCCCAGAACCAACCAGAATTACAGTATATGCATTAATACCAGTAATTCTCAATATTATATAGTATCCCTGTACCAATCAGAACTACAGTATATGTATTAATACCAATATTCTCAATATTATTTAGTATCCCTGTACGAACCAGAACTACAGTATATGTATTAATACCAGTAATTCTCAATATTACATAGTATCACCGTACCAACCAGAACTACAGTATATGTATTTAATACCAGTATTGTCAATATTATATAGTATCCCTGTACAACCAGAACTACAGTATATTTATTAATACCAGTAATTCTCAATTATTATAGTATCCCTGTAACAACCAGAACTACAGTAAATGTATTAATACCAGTAATTCTCAATATTATATATTATCCCTGTACCAACCAGAACTACAGTATGTATTAATACCAGTAATTTTCAATATTCTTAGTATCCCTGTACCAACCAGATCTACAGTATATGTATTAATACCAGTAATCTCTCAATTATTATATAGTATCCCTGTACCAACCAGAACTACAGTATATGTATTAATACCAGTTATTCTCAATATTATATATTATCCCTGTACCAACCAGAACTACAGTATATGTATTAATATACCAGTAATTCTCAATATTATATAGTATCCCTGTACCAACCAGAACTACAGTATATTAATACCAGTAATTCTCAATATTATATAGTATCCCTGTACCAACCAGAACACAGTTATTGTATTAATACCAGTATTCTCATATTATATAGTATCCCTGTACCAACCAGAACTACAGTATATGTATTAATACCAGTAATTCTCAATATTATATAGTATCCCTGTACCAACAAGATCTACAGTATATGTATTAATATCAGTAATTCTCAAATGTATATAGTATCCCTGTACCAACCAGAACACAGTATATGTATTAATACCAGTAATTCTCAATATTATACAGTATCCCTGTACCAACCAGAACTACCAGTTATATGCATTTAATACCAGTAATTCTCAATATTATATAGTATCCCTGTACCAACCAGAACTACAGTATATTAACACCAGTAATTCTCAATATATATAGTATCCCTGTACCAACCAGAACTACAGTAATGAATTAATACCAGTAATTCTCAATATATATAGTATCCCTGTACCAACCAGTAAGTACAATATATGTATTAATACCATAACTCTCATATTATATGGTATCCCTGTACCAACCAAAAGTACAGTATATGTATTAATACCAGTAATTCTCAATATTATATAGTATCCTTGTACCAACCCAGAACTACAGTATATATATTAATACCAGTAATTCTACATTTTATATGGTATCCCTGTAACAACAAGAACTACAGTATATGTATTAATACCAGTAAATTCTCAATATTATATAGTATCCCTGTAACAAGAACTACAGTATATGTATTAATATCCATAATTCTCAATATTATATAGTATCCCGGTACCAACCAGAACTACAGTATATGTATAAATACCAGTCATTCTCAATATTATTAGTATCCCCGTACCAACCAGAACTACAGTATATGTATTAATACCAGTAATTCTCAATATAATATGGTTTCCCTGTACCAACCAGAACTACAATATATGTATTAATACCAGTAATTCTCAATAATATATAGTATCCCTGTACCAACCAGAACTACAGTATATGTATTAATACCAGTAATCCTCAATATTATATAGTACCCCCGTACCAACCAGAACTACATTATATGTATCAATACCAGTAATTCTCAATATTATATAGTATCCCTGTACCAACCAGAAGTACAATATATGTATTAATACCAGTAATTCTCAATATTATATGGTATCCCTGTACCAACCAAAAGTACAGTATATGTATTAATACCAGTAATTCTCAATATTATATAGTATCCCTGTAACAACAAGAACTACAGTATATGTATTAATATCCATAATTCTCAATATTATATAGTATCCCGGTACCAACAGAACTACAGTATATGTAAAATACCAGTCATTCTCAATATTATATAGTATCCCCGTACCAACCAGAACTACAGTATATGTATTAATACCAGTAATTCTCAATATAATATGGTTTCCCTGTACCAACCAGAACTACAGTATATGTATTAATACCAGTAATTCTCAATATTATATAGTATCCCTGTACCAACCAGAACTACAGTATATGTATTAATACCAGTAATTCTCAATATTATATAGTATCCCCGTACCAACCAGAACTACAGTATATGCATTAATACCAGTGATTCTCAATATTATACAGTATCCCTCTACCAACCAGAACTACAGTATATGTATTAATACCAGTAATTCTCAATATTATTTAGTTTTAGAAACTTATCCAGGCCTTTTTTAAAGTTATTCAATAAACTTGCCATTACCACCTCTGCTGGAAGACAGTTCCACAGTGTCACCGTTCTCAGTGTAAAGAAACCTTTCCTAACCTGAAGATGAAACTTCTTTTCTTCCAACCTTAAAGGATGTCCACGTGTCCTCTGATATGACCGATTAGTTGACAATAAACCAGAGAGTTCATTGTATGGCCCATTAATATATTTGTAAAAAGTTATAATTTCCCGCTATTTACAGTCTTGTATTCCAATTATCAGTCTCAAATTCCCGTTATTTACAGTCTCATATTGCAGTCAGGGGTGTCTCTCTAATGAGGCAATATGAGCAAAATGCTCAGGGCAGCTCCCCTGCTAAATGTCAGAGAAGCGGCAGGCACAGCTCACTTTTATTTATTTTTTTCCAGAAGGAAAATAAAATCAATCGTGTGCTTGTGGACCAGAGATTTTTCCCTCTTAGGTTTACACTCACTGCTGCCGTCATGCAGGCCCTGCTCTGACCGTCATAGAGTAAGAGCTAGGCCACAGTGCTGTGATTTTTCTGCGTTTGTGTTTTTTCAAATCATTGGAATCGCGGCAATGCACCGAAAACGCGCATTTTCCGGGTGCGATGCGATTTGCGTTCCGCATTTTAAATCGCAATCGCATGCGTTTTCTGATACTTAATGAAAAAACGCAAATGCAACAAAATCGCACATAAAATTGCATGCGATTCCGTGTGCGATTGCCTTTGCCTTGCAGTGTGGCCCTGCCCTAAGTGGGGTAATTATCTGTGTGTGCAAAGATTTTCAACATATTCTGGGGATTTGGGCATTAGGGTATGTTATATGTGCCTATATGTGTGATCTGGGCATTAGGACATGTTATAGCACACATGTCCTAATGCCCAGTCACACATATACATATACGTAGGCACATATAACATCCTAATCCCAGATCACACATATCCAGGCCATATAACATGTCCTAATGCCCAGATCACACATATACAGTAGCACATAAACATTTCCTAATGCCCAGATCACACATATACAGTAGCCATATAACATACCCTAATGCCCAGATCACACATATACAGTAGCCATCTAACCTACCCTAATGCCCAGATCAACACATATACAGTAGCACATATAACATGTCCTAATGCCCAGATCACACATATAAGTAGGCACATATAACATGTCCTAATCCCAGATCACACATATACAGTAGGCACATATAACATGTCCTAATGCCCAGATCACACACTATACAGTAGGCACATATAACATGTCCTAATGCCCAGATCACACAAATACAAGTAGTCACATATAACATACCCTAATGCCCAGTCACACATATAGTAGCACATATAACATGCCCTAATGCCCAGATCACACATATACATAGGCACATATACATGTCCTAATGCCCAGATCCACAATATACAGTAGGCACATATAACATGTCCTAATGCCCGATCACACTATCAGTAGGCACATATAACATGTCCTAATGCCCAGATCACACATATACATAGGCACATATAACATGTCTATGCCCAGATCACACATATACAGTGGCACATATAACATGTCCTAATTCCCAGATCACACCTATACATAGGCCACATATAAACATGTCCTGAATTCCTCAGTCACATTCATTATAACAGTAGTGCACTCATACATGACCTTCCCCAGATAGCCAGGGAACTGATGCTACCTATTGTTACTGGGAGGGAGAGGACTCTGTGTATCCCATCCCTCACATCTGCTACAGAAAGTACCTTCCCAGATAGCCAGGGAAAATGACTGTACCTACTGTACTGGGAGGAAGTGACTGGTATCCCATCCCTCTCAATCTATACAGAAAAGTACCTTCCCAGATAGCCAGGGAACTGACTGTACCTAATGTACGGGAGGAAGTGACTGTGTATCCCACCCCTCTCCACTGTACAGAAAGTACCTTCCCCAGATAGCCAGGGAACTGACTGTACCTACTGTACTGGAGGGAAATGACTGTGTATCCCATCCCTCCATCTGTACAGAAAGTACCTTCCCCAGATAGCCAGGGGACCGACTGTACCGACTGTACTGGGAGGAAGTGACTGTGTATCCCATCCCTCTCCATCTGTACAGAAAGTACCTCCCCAGATAGCCAGGAACGACTGTACCTACTGTACTGGGAGGAAGTGACTGTGTATCCACCCCTCTCCACCTGTACAGAAAGTACCTTCCCCAGATAGCAGGGAACTGACGTACCTACTGTACTGGGGGAAGTGACTGGTATCCCATCCTCTCCATCGTGAGAGAAGTACCTTCCCAGTTGAGCCAGGGAACTGACTGTACCTACTGACTGGGAGGAAAGTGACTGTGTATCCCATCCCTCTCCATCTGTACAGAAAGAACCTTCCCAGATAGCAGGGGAACTGACTGTACCTACGGATGGGAGGAAGTGACTTGTATATCCCATCCCTCTCCACCTGTACAGAAAGTACCTTCCCCAGATAGCCAGGGAACTGACTGTACCTACTGTACTGGGAGGAAGTGACTGTGTATCTCATCCCTCTCCATCTGTACAGAAAGTACCTCCCCAGATAGCCAGGGAACTGACTGTACTACGTACTGGAGGAAGTGACTGTGTATCCCATCCCTCTCACCTGTACAGAAAGTACCTTCCCCAGATAGCCAGGGAAAACTGACTGTACCTACGTACTGGGAGGAAGTGACTGTGTATCCCATCCCTCTCCATCTGTTATAGAAAGTACCTTCCCCAGATAGCCAGGGAACTGACTGTACCTACTGTACGGGAGGAAAGTGGATGTGTATCCCATCCTCTCCACTGTATAGAAAGTAACTTCCCAGATAGACAGGGAAACTGACTGTACCCTACTGTACTGGGAGGAGGAAGTGACTGTGTATCCCCATCCCTCTCCATCTGTACAGAAAGTACCTCCCCAGATAGCCAGGGAAAGACTGTACCTACTGTACTGGGGGAAGTGACTGTGTTCCCCATCCCTCTCCATCGTTAGAAAGTACCTTCCCCAGATAGCCAGGGAACTGACTGTACCTACTGTACTGGGAGGAAGTGACTGGGTATCCCCATCCCTCTCCATCTGATAGAAAGTACCTTCCCCAGATAGCCCAGGGAACGACTGTACCTACTGTACTGGGAGGAGAGTGACGTGTATCCCATCCCTCTCCATCTGTAAGAAAGTACCTTCCCAGATAGCCAGGGAAACTGACTGTACCTACTGTACTGGGAGGAAGTGACTGGTGTATCCCCATCCTCTCCCTCTGTACAGAAGTACCTTCCCCAGTAGCCAGGGAACTGACTGTACTCGTACTGGGAGGAAGAGTGACTGTGTATCCCACCCTCTCATCTGTATAGAAAGTTACCTTCCCCAGATAGCCAGGGAACCGACTGTACCTACTGTACTGGGAGGAAGTGATGTGTATTCCACCCCTCTCCATCTGTACAGAAAGTACCTTCCCCAGATAGCCAGGGAACTGACTGTACCTACTGTACTGGGAGGAATGGAATGGTGTATCCCCATCCCTCTCCATCTGTACAGAAAGTACCTTCCCCAGATAGCCAGGGAACTGACTGTACTACTGTACTGGGAGGAAGGACTGTGTATCCCATCCCTCTCCATCTGTACAGAAAGTACCTTCCCCAGATAGCCAGGGAACTGACTGTACCTACTGTATCTGGAGGAAGTGACTGTGTATCCCATCCTCTCCATCTGTACAGAAAGGACCTTCCCAGATAGCCAGGGACTGACCGTACTTGTACTGGGAGGAAGTGACGTGTACCCATCCCTCTCCATCTGTACAGAAAGTACCTCCCCAGATAGAAGGAACTGACTGTACCTACTGTACTGGGAGGAATGACTGTGTATCCCATCCCTCTCCATCTGTACAGAAGTAACTTCCCCAGATAGCCAGGGAACTGACTGTAACTACTGTACTGGGAGGAAGTGACTGTGATCCCATCCCTCTCCATCTGTACAGAAAGTACCTTCCCCAGATAGCCAGGGAACTGACTGTACCTATGGACTGGGAGGAAGTGACTGTGTATCCCATCCTCTCCATCTGTACAGAAAGTACCTTCCCCAGATAGCCAGGGAACTGACTGTACCTACTGTACTGGGAGGAAGTGACTGTGTATCCCATCCCTCTCCATCTGTACAGAAAGTACCTTCCCCAGATAGCAGGGAACTGGACTGTACCTACTGTACGGGAGGAAGTGACTGTTATCTCCATCCCTTCCATCTGTACAGAAAGTACCTTCCCCAGATAGCCAGGGAACTGACTGTACCTACTGTACTGGGAGGAAGTGACTGTGTATCCCATCCCTCTCCATCTGTACAGAAAGTACCTTCCCCAGATAGCCAGGGAACTGACTGTACCTACTGTACTGGGAGGAAGTGACTGTGTATCCCATCCCTCTCCACCTGTACAGAAAGTACCTTCCCAGATAGCCAGGGAACTGACTGTACCTACTGTACTGGGAGGAAGGGACTGTGTATCTCATCCTCTCACTGTACAGAAAGTACCTTCCCCAGATAGCCAGGGAACAGACTGTACCTACTGTACTGGGAGGAAGTGACTGTGTATCCCATCCCTCTCCATCTGTACAGAAGTACCTTCCCCAGATAGCCAGGAACTGACGTACCTACTGTACTGGAGGGAAGTGACTGTGTATCCCATCCCTCTCCATCTGTACAGAAAGTACCTTCCCCAGATAGCCAGGGAACTGACTGTACCTACTGTACTGGGAGGAAGTGACTGTGTATCCATCCCTCTCCATCTGTACAGAAGTACCTTCCCCAGATAGCCAGGGAACTGACGTACCTACTGTACTGGGAGGAAGTGACTGTGTATCTCATCCTCTCACATGTACAGAAAGTACCTTCCCCAGATAGCCAGGGAAACTGACATGTACCTACTGTACTGGGAGGAAGAGGGACTGTGTATCCCATCCCTCTCCACTGTACAGAAAGTACCTCCCCAGATAGCCAGGGAACTGACTGTACCTACTGTACTGGAGGAAGTGACTGTGTATCCCATCCCTCTCCACGTACAGAAAGTACCTTCCCCAGATAGCCAGGGAACTGACTGTACCACTGTACTGGGAGGAGTGATGTGTATCCCATCCCTCTCATCTGTATAGAAAGTACATCCCCAGATAGCCAGGGAACTGACTGTACCTACTGTACTGGGAGGAAGTGACTGTATCCATAGTGTATACATACATTTTCTAGGATGGACCAGAGTACATCACTTGCTGCTACTTTGCTTGGACTCTCCCAGGTTGCATTGAAAGCTTATAGGTGGGAGAGTAGCCAGTGAGTTGCCATTGGTGGGCAGGGTGGTGCCAGCTTTAGATCTCTAGTCTAGGTTGAGAGGTTTTAATTAAGATGTAGAGATGAAAAAGGCTGAAGGAAGAAGAAAAAGGCAAAGTAAAGATAAATAAGTAGAAAATAGAAACTTTTTCTCAGATATCCCACCCTTCCCGCGATCTTCCGGGAGTCGCCCTTGAATTGGGTGGTCTCCCGCTCGCCGTGAGACCACCCTAATCTCCCGCGACGGAGAAGAGTCCTGAATCTCCTCCCTGTCACGCCCCCTTTTTACTCACCCACCCCCCGAACTGCCCTGTCACGCCCAAACCGCCTCCTCCTATCTCTTCCCACCCACGGTGTGACGTAAATGACGTCATGCCGCACCGCCACACCCCTCGCCCGCCCACGACTGATGTAATGTACGTCACGCTGCACTCCCCAGCCCTCTTTACGCCCCCTCTCCCCCTGACCGCAGTACATAGTGGCAGGGGTGGGATGTCTGTTCTCTGGATAACTAGTATAATTACATTCTATGTAGCGCCTACCTCGCTCAGACTCCCAGCATGTTGCATCCATGCAATAAATTTAGTGTTCATTTTACATTTTACATTACGGAATACGAGACTACTTAACGGCAGTTCCTCAAAGACATTAATCCAAACCATCATTCCTGTACAATAAAAGATTGTAAGCCTACCACCACATCATGGTAGATTCTTTTAGCGGGGCCCTAACTGATTTAAAAGTTGGCTTAATGCCCAGGCACACAAATAAGTACATACAAGATTTGCCCAAATCAAACACACTGGTACATAACATACCCTAATGCCCAGTCACCCTATACCGTAGGCACATATAACTACCCTAATGCCCAGATCACACATATAAAATAGGCACATAAACATGTCCTAATGCCCAGACACACCATATACAGTAGGCACATATAACATGTCCTAATGCCCAGATCAACATATACAGTGGCCATATAACATCCCTAATGCCCAGATCACACATATACGTGGCACATATAACATACCCTAATGCCAGATCACACATATCAGTAGGACACATATACCATCTAATGCCCAGATCACACATATACAGTAGACACATATAACATGTCCTAATGCCAGATCACACATATACAGTAGACACATATAACATGCCTAATGCCAGATCAACATATACAGTAGCACATATAAATGTCCTAATGCCCAGATCACACATTACAGTAGCACAATAAACATGTCTAAGCCCAGATCACACATATACAGTAGGCACATATAACATACCCTAATGCCCAGATCACACATATACAGTAGGCACATATAACACCCTAATGCCCAGATCACACAATACAGTAGGCACATATAACATGTCCTAATGCCCAGATAACACATATACAGTAGACACATATAACAATGTCCTAATGCCCAGATCACAACATATACAGTAGACACATATACATACCTAATGCCCAGAGCACACCTATACAGTGGCACATAAACATACCCTAATGCCCAGATCACACATATACAGTAGGCACATATAACATGTCCTAATGCCCAGATACACATATACAGTAGGCACATATAACATGTCCTAATTCCAGATCACCACATATACGTAGGCACATATAACATGTCCTAATGCCCAGATCACACATAACAGTAGGCACATATAACATGTCCTAATGCCCAGATCAAACATATCAGTAGCACATATAACATACCCTAATGCCAGATCACACATATACAGTAGGCACATATAACATACCCTAATGCCAGATCACACTTACAGTAGGCACATATAACATCCTAATTCCCAGATCACAACATATACAGTAGGCATATAACATGTCCTAATTCCCAGATCACACATATACAGTAGGCACATATAACAGTCCTAATGCCCAGATCACACATATACAGTAGGCACATATAAAATGTCCTAATGCCCAGACACCACCATATACAGTAGACACATATAACATTCCTAATGCCCAGTCACACATATACAGTAGGCACATATAACCTGCCTAATGCCCAGATCACACATATACAGTAGGCACATATAACATGTCCTATGCCCAGATCACACAATACATACGTAGGCAACATAAACATGTCCTAATGCCCAGATCACCACATATACAGTAGCACATATAACATGTCCTAATGCCCAGATCACACATATACAATAGGCACATATAACATGTCCTATGCCCAGATCACACATATACAGAGGCAACATATAACATGTCCTAATCCCAGATCACACATATACAGTAGGCACATATAACATGTCCTAATTCCCAGATCAACATATACAGTAGGCACATATCACATGTCCTAATTCCCAGATCACACAATACAGTAGGCCACATATAACATGCCTAATGCCCAGATCACACATATACAGTAGGCACATATAACATGTCCAATGCCCAGATCACACATATACAGTAGGCACATATAACATGTCCTAATGCCCAGATCACACTATACAATAGGACATATAACATGTCCTAATGCCCAGATCACACATATACAGTAGGCACATATAACATGTCCTAATTCCAGATCACACATATACAGTAGGCAACATATAACATGTCCTAATGCCCAGATCACAAATATCAGTAGGCACATATAACATGTCCTAATCCCAGATCACACATACAGTAGGCACATAAACATGTCCTAATCCCAGATCACACATATCGTAGGCCAATATAACATGTCCTAATGCCCAGATCACACATATACAGTAGGCACATATAACATGCCCTATGCCCAGATCACACATATACAGTAGGACATATAACATGTCCTAATTCCCAGATCACACATATACAGTAGGCACAATAACATGTCCTAATTCCCAGATCACACATATACAATAGGCACATAAACATCCCTAATTCCCAGATCACACATACAGTAGCACATATAACATGTCCTAATGCCCAGATCACACATATACAGTAGACAATATAACATGTCCTAATCCCAGATACATATACAGTAGGCACATATAACATGTCCTAATTCCCAGATCACAATTCAGTAGGCACATATAACATGTCCTAATTCCCAGATACACATATACAGTAGGCACATATAACATGTCTAATCCCAGATCACACATATACAGTAGGCACATATAACATGTCCTAATTCAGATCACACATATACAGTAGGCACATATAAAATACCTAATGCCCAGATCACACATAACAGAGACACATAAACATCCTAATGCCCAGATCACACATATAAAGTAGGCACATATAAATGTCATATCCCAGACACACATATACAGTAGGACATAAACAGTCCTACTTCCAGATCACACATATTACAGTAGCACATATAACATGTCCTAATGCCCAGATCACACATATACATAGCACATATAACATGTCCTAATGCCCAGATCACAACATATACAGTAGGCACATATAACATGTCCTAATTCCAGATCACACATATACAGTAGGCACATATAACATGTCTAATTCCCAGTCACCATATACAGTAGGCACATATAAAATACCCTAATGGCCCAGATCACCACATATACAGTAGGCACATACAGTCTAACCAGACACATATACAGTAGGCACATAACAGTCCTAATGCCAGACACACAATATCAGTAGGCACATATAACATGTCCTAATCCAGATCACATTACAGTAGACATATAACAGTCCTAATGCCAGATCACACATATAAGAGGCACCATATACATGTCCTAATGCCCAGATCACACATATACAGTAGGCACATATAACATGTCCTAATGCCCAGATCACACATATACAGTAGGCACATATAACAGTCCTAATGCCCAGATCACACATATACAGTAGGCACATATAACATGTCCTAATGCCCAGATCACACATATACAGTAGGCACATTAAACATGTCCTAATGCCCAGATCACACAATACAGTAGACACATATAACATGTCCTAATGCCCAGATCACACATATACAGTAGGCACATATAACATGTCCTAATGCCCAGATCACACATATATACAGTAGGACACATAAACATGTCCTAATGCCCAGATCACACATATAAGTAGGCACATATAACATGTCCTAATGCCCAGATCACACAATACAGTAGGCCACATAAACATGTCCTAATGCCCAGATCACACTATACAGTAGGCACATATAAAATGTCCTAATGCCCAGATCACACATATACAGTAGGCACATATAACATGTCCTAATTCCCAGATCACACATATACAGTAGGCACATATAACATGTCCTAATGCCCAGACACACATATACAATAGGCACATATAACATGTTCTTAATTCCCAGATCACACATATACAGTAGGCACATATAACATGTCCTAATTCCCAGATCACACATATACAGTAGGCACATATAACATACCTAATGCCCAGATCACACATATACAGTAGGCACATATAACATGTCCTAATGCCCAGATCACACTATTACAGTAGACACATATAACATGTCCTAATGCCCCAGATCACAACATATACAGTAGGCACATATAACATGACCTAATTCCCAGATCACACATATACAGTAGACACATATAACATGTCCTAATGCCCAGATCACACATATACAGTAGGCACATATAACATGCCCTAATGCCCAGATCACACATATACAGTAGGCACATATAACATACCCTAATGCCCAGATCACACATATACAGTAGGCACATATAACATACCCTAATGCCCAGATCACACAGATAGGCACATATAACATACCCTAATGCCCAGATCACACATATATAGTAGGCACATATAACATGTCCTAATGCCCAGATCACACATATACAGTAGGCACATATAACATGTCCTAATGCCCAGATCACACATATACAGTAGGCACATATAACATGTCCTAATGCCCAGATCACACAGATAGGCACATATAACATGTCCTAATGCCCAGAATCACACATATACAGTAGGCACATATACATGTCCTAATGCCCAGATCACACAGATAGGCACATATAACATGTCCTAATGCCCAGATCACACATATACAGTAGGCACATATAACATGTCCTAATTCCTAGATCACACATATACAGTAGGCACATATAACAGTCCTAATGCCCAGATCACACATATACAGTAGGCCACATATAACATGTCCTAATGCCCAGATCACACAATACATAGGCACATATAACATGTCTAATGCCCAGATCACACATATACAGTAGCAACATATAACATACCCTAATGCCCAGATCACACATATACAGTAGACACATATAACCATTACCCTAATGCCCAGATCCACACAATACAGTAGACACATATAACTACCTAATGCCCAGATCACACATTACAGTAGGCACATTAAACATGTCTAATGCCCAGATCACACATATACAGTAGGCACATATAACAATACCCTAATGCCCAGATAACAACATATACAGTAGACACATATAACATGTCCTAATGCCCAGATCACACATAACAGTAGGCACATATAACATACCCTAATGCCCAGATCACACATAACAGTAGGCACATATAACATGTCCTAAGCCCAGATCACACAGATAGGCACAATAACATGTCCTAATGCCCGATACCACTTAACAGAGGCACATATAACATGTCCTAATTCCTAGATCACACATATACAGTAGGCACATATAACATGTCCTAATGCCCAGATCACACATATACAGTAGGCACATATAACAATGTCCTAATGCCCAGATCACACATATACAATAGGCACATATAACATGTCTAATTCCCAGATCACACATACAGTAGAAATTAAACATACCCTAAGCCCAGATCACACATATACAAGTAGACAATATTACATGTCCTAATGCCCAGATCACCAATACAGTAGCACATATAACAGTCCTAAGACCAGATCACACATATACAGTAGGCACATATAACATGTCCTAATGCCCAGATCACACATATACAGTAGCACATATAACATCCTAATGCCCGATCACACATATACAGTAGACACATATAACATGTCCTAATGCCCAGATCACACATATACAGTAGGCACATATAACATGTCCTAATCCCAGATCACACATATACAGTAGGCACATATAACATACCCTAATGCCCAGATCACACATATACAGTAGGCACATATAACATGTCCTAATGCCAGATCACAACAGATAGGCACATATAAAATGTCCTAATGCCCAGATACACATATACATAGGCACATATAACATACCCTAATGCCCAGATCACACATATACAGTAGGCACATATAACATACCCTAATGCCCAGATCACACATATACAGTAGACACATATAACATGTCTAATGCCCAGATCACACATATACAGTAGGCACATATAACATGTCCTAATTCCCAGATCACACATATACAGTAGGCACATATAACATGTCCTAATTCCCAGATCACACATAACAGTAGGCACATATAAATGTCCTAATGCCAGTCCACATATACAGTAGGCACATATAACAGTCCTAATTCCCAGATCACACATATACAGTAGGCACATATAACATGTCCTAATGCCCAGATCACACATATACAGTAGGCACATATAACATTGTCCTAATTCCCAGATCACACATATACAGTAGGCACATAAACATGTCCTAATTCCCAGATCACACATATACAGTAGGCACATATAACAGTCTAATGCCCAGATCACACATATACAGTAGGCACATATAAACATACCCTAATGCCAAGATCACACATATACAGTAGGCACATATAACATACCCTAATGCCCAGATCACACATAGACAGTAGGCACATTACACATGGTCCTAATGCCCAGATCACACAGATAGGCACTATAACATGTCTAATGCCCAGATCACACATATACAGTAGGCACATATAAACATGCTAATGCCCAGATCACACATATACAGTAGGCACATATAACATGTCCTAATGCCCAGATCACACATATACAGTAGGCACATATAACATACCCTAATGCCCAGATCACACATATACAGTAGGCACATATAACATACCCTAATGCCAGATCACACATATACAGTAGGCACATATAACATGTCCTAATGCCCAGATCACACATATACAATAGGCACATATAACATGTCTTAATTCCCAGATCACACATATACAGTAGACACATATAACATACCCATAATGCCCAGATCACACATATACAGTAGGCACATATAACATCCCTAATGCCCAGATCACACATATACAGTAGGCACATATAACATGTCCTAATGCCCAGATCACACATATACAGTAGGCACATATAACATGTCCTTATCCAGATCACACATATACAGTAGGCACATATAACATGTCCTAATTCCCAGATCACACATATACAGTAGACACATATAACATGTCCTAATTCCCAGATCACACATATACAGTAGGCACATATAACATACCCTAATGCCCAGATTACACATATACAGTAGACACATATAACATGTCCTAATGCCCAGATCACACATATACAGTAGGCACATATAACATACCCTAATGCCCAGATTACACATACAGTAGACACATATAACATACCCTAATGCCCAGATCACACATATACAGTAGGCACATATAACATACCTAATGCCCAGATCACACAATATACAGTAGGCACATATAACAATGTCCTAATGCCCAGATCACACATATACAGTAGGCAAATAACATGTCCTAATTCCCAGATCACACACATATACAGTAGACACATATAACATGTCCTAATGCCCAGATCACACATATACAGTAGGCACATATAACATGTCTTAATTCCCAGATCACACATATACAGTAGGCACAATAACATGTCCTAATGCCCAGATCACACATATACAGTAGGCACATATAACATGTCTTAATTCCCAGATCACACAATTACAGTAGACACATATAACATGTCCTAATGCCCAGATCACACATATACAGTAGGCACATATAACATGACCTAATGCCCAGATTACACATATACAGTAGACACATATAACATGTCCTAATGCCCAGATCACACATATACAGTAGGCACATATAACATGTCCTAATGCCAGATCACACATATACAATAGGCACATATAACATGTCCTAATGCCCAGATCACACATATACAGTAGACACATATAACATGTCCTAATTCCCAGATCACACATATACAGTAGGCACATATAACATGTTCCTAATGCCCAGATCACACATATACAATAGGCACATATAACATGTCCTAATGCCCAGATCACACATATACGTAGACACATATAACATGTCCTAATTCCCAGATCACACATATACAGTAGGCACATATAACATGTCCTAATGCCCAGATCACACATATACAGTAGGCACATATAACATGTCCTAATGCCCAGATCACACATATTCAGTAGACACATATAACCTGTCCTAATTCCCAGATCACACATATACAGTAGGCACATATAACATACCCTAATGCCCAGATCACACATATACAGTAGACACATATAACATACCCTAATGCCTAGATCACACATATACAGTAGACAAATATAACCTTCCTTAATGCCCAGATCACACATATACAATAGGCACATATAACATGTCCTAATGCACCAGATCACACAGATAGGCACATATAACATGTCCTAATGCCCAGATTACACAAATATAGGCACATATAACATGCCCTAATGCCCAGATCACACAGATAGGCACATATAACATGTCCTAATGCCCAGATCACACAGATAGGCACATATAACATGTCCTAATGCCCAGATCACACAGATAGGCACATATAACATGTCCTAATGCCCAGATTACACATATAGGCACATATAACATGTCCTAATGCCCAGATCACACAGATAGGCACATATAACATGTCCTAATGCCCAGATTACACATATACAGTAGACACATATAACATGTCCTAATGCCCAGATCACACAGATAGGCACATATAACATGTCCTAATGCCCAGATTACACATATAGGCACATATAACATGCCCTAATGCCCAGATCACACAGATAGGCACATATAACATGTCCTAATGCCCAGATCACACAGATAGGCACATATAACATGCCCTAATGCCCAGATCACACATATAGGCACATATAACATGCCCTAATGCCCAGATCACACATATAGAATACGCACTTATAACATGTCCTAATGCCCAGATCACACAGATAGGCACAATTATAACATGTCCTAATGCCCAGATCACACATATAGGCACATATAACATGCCCTAATGCCCAGATCACACATATAGAATACGCACTTATAACATGTCCTAATGCCCAGATCACACAGATAGGCACATATAACATGTCCTAATGCCCAGATTACACATACAGGCACATATAACATGCCCTAATGCCCAGATCACATATACAGTAGGCACATATAACATGTCCTAATGCCCAGATCACACTTATAGGCACATATAACATGACCTAATGCCCAGATCACACATATAGGCACATATAACATGTCTAATGCCCAGATCACACATATAGGCATATAACATGTCCTAATGCCCAGATCACACATATAGGCACATATAACATGTCTAATGCCCAGATCACACATATAGGCACATATAACATACCTAATGCCCAGATCACAACATAACAGTAGGCACATATAAACTGACTAATGCCCAGATCACACATATAGGCACATATAACATGTCCTAATGCCCAGATCCACACAATAGGCATATATAACATGTCCTAATGCCCAGATCACACATATAGGCACATATAACATGTCCTAATGCGCCAGATCACACAGATAGGCACAATATAACATGTCCTAATGCCAGATCACACATATAGGCCACATATAACATGTCCTAATGCCCAGATCACACATATAGGCACATTATAACATGTCCTAATGCCCAGATCACACATATAGGCACATATAACATGTCCTAATGCCCAGATCACACATATAGGCACATATAACATGTCCTAATGCCCAGATCACACATTATAGGCACATATAAATTGTCCTAATGCCAGATTCAACATATAGGCACATATAACATGTCCTAATGCCCAGATCACACATATAGGCACATATATGTGCCTACTGTATATGTGGTGATCTGGAGCATTAGGACATGTTACTGTGCTACTGTATACTGGGTGATCTGGCCATGATAGGGTATGTATATGTGCTAGTATATGTGTGATCTGGGCATTAGGACATGTTATATGTGGTCTACTGTATATGTGTATCTGGGAATTAGGACATGTTATATGTGCCTACGTATATGTGATCTGGGATTAGGGATCGTTAATGTGCCTTCGTATATGTGTGATTGGGCATTAGGGTATGTTATATGTGCCTACTGTTGACTGTGTTTTGTGATTTATGTGTGTGGCATTAGGGACATGTGTTATATGTGCCTATATGTGTGATCTGGGCATTAGGACATGTTATATATGCCTATATGTGTGATCTGGGCATTAGGACATGTTATATGTGCCTATATGTGTGATCTGGGCATTAGGACATGTTATATGTGCCTATCTGTGTGATCTGGGCATTAGGACATGTTATATGTGCCTACTGTATATGTGTGATCTGGGCATTAGGGTATGTTATATGTGCCTACTGTATATGTGTGATCTGGGCATTAGGACATGTTATATGTGTCTACTGTATATGTGTGATCTGGGCATTAGGACATGTTATATGTGCCTACTGTATATGTGTGATCTGGGCATTAGGGTATGTTATATGTGCCTACTGTATATGTGTGATCTGGGCATTAGGGTATGTTATATGTACCAGTGTGTTTGATTTGGGCAAAATCTTGTATGTACTTATTTGTGTGACCTGGGCATTAAGCCAACTTGGTTAAATCAGTTAGGGCCCCGCTAAAAGAATCTACCATGATGTGGTGGTAGGCTTACAATCTTTTATTGTACAGGAATGATGGTTTGGATTAATGTCTTGAGGAACTGCCGTTAAGTGAGTCTCGTATTTCCGTAATGTAAAATGTAAAATGAACACTAAATTTATTGCATGGATGCAACATGCTGGAGTCTGAGCGAGGTAGGCGCTACATAGAATGTAAATTATACTGTTATCCAGAGAAAGCAGACATCCCACCCTGCCACTATGTACTTGCGGGCAGGGGGGGAGAGGGGGCGTAAAGAGGGGGCGTGGCAGTGCAGCGTGACGTCATTTACATCAAGTCGTGGGCGGGGCGAGGGGTGTGGCGGTGCGGCATGACGTCATTTACGTCACACCGTGGGTGGGAAGAGATAGGAGGAGGCGGGTTGTGGGCGTGACATGGGCAGTTCGGGGGTGTGGTGAGTAAAAAGGGGGCGTGACAGGGAGGAGATTCAGGACTCTTCTCCGTCGCGGGAGATTAGGGTGGTCTCACGGGCGAGCGGGAGACCACCCCAATTCAAGGGCGACTCCCGGAAGATCCGGGAAGGGTGGGATATCTGAGAAAAAGTTTCTATTTTCTACTTATTTATCTTTACTTTGCCTTTTTCTTCTTCCTTCAGCCTTTTTCATCTCTACATCTTAATTAAACCTCTTCCAACCTATGACTAGAGATCTAAAGCTGGCACCACCACTGCCCCACCAATGGCAACTCAACTGGCTACTCTCCCACCTATAAAGCTTCAATGCAACCTGGGAGAGATCCAAAGCAAAGTAGCAGCAAGTGATGTACATCTGGTCCATCCCATAGAATAGAATGTATGTTATACACTATGGATACAGTCACTTCCTCCCAGTACAGTAGGTACAGTCAGTTCCCTGGCTATCTGGGGATGTTACTTTCTATACAGATGGAGAGGGATGGGATACACAGTCACTTCCTCCCAGTACAGTAGGTACAGTCAGTTCCCTGGCTATCTGGGGAAGGTACTTTCTGTACAGGTGGAGAGGGATGGGATACACAGTCACTTCCTCCCAGTACAGTAGGTACAGTCAGTTCCCTGGCTATCTGGGGAAGGTACTTTCTGTACAGATGGAGAGGGATGGGATACACAGTCACTTCCTCCCAGTACAGTAGGTACAGTCAGTTCCCTGGCTATCTGGGGAAGGTACTTTCTGTACAGGTGGAGAGGGATGGGATACACAGTCACTTCCTCCCAGTACAGTAGGTACAGTCAGTTCCCTGGCTATCTGGAGAAGACATCATTGTACACAGACTGTATTTTTTTTTTGGTCATCCTTATTCCTAGAGTAAACAATTCCACCTGTTCGCACACCTGTCTCTGGATGGGATGTAAAGGTGTAATGAGCCCCAGGGGCGAACTGAGATGTATCATGTGTCAGCCACGTATTGTTCTATTTACACACACGCGCGTGGCAGAGACTGGGGAGATTTAAACTGAAGTCGTTTGGCTATTTCTGTGCTGGGAGTTTCTAGCTCAACAAAAAGCAGCTGGAAAGATGAAATTCGATTTCCCCAGCCTGGCGTCCAACGTGGCACTTTAATGCATTTTTAAAGGAGAGCAAGAGCAATTGTATTTTCTTTCCCCATCATGTTTCTATAGAATTGCTGGACGTGTGTCCCCTAAGGAGCAGTGTTCCCTCTAAACCGTGCGCGTGTATACTACTCAGCTGGCCAGATCACACAAGTTACAATAGTGCGCGCAGGAAAACTGTGTTTTATCTTCAATAACAATCTTATTGGTTTGTCCTTAATATAGAGAAACCAATTAGATCGCCCAGACTCCTTCAGGGCACCTAGATTCTCCACCATATAGAAAAACAGCAGGGACATATAATAGTGAACAGTTACCTATATAATTGTGATCAGTGACATATATAATAGTGAAAAGTGACATATAATAGCAGACATCCCAGTCTGCCATTTGAGGCTTCCAGGCATGGTGGGGGGAGGTGCGTGGCAAGGAGGCGAGATGCCAGTGATGTCACTAATGGAGTTGGAGGGAGGCGGGGTTAGGGGCGTTCTTCGGGGGTGTTGTGGCCAAAAGGGTGAGTGAACGGAGAGGAGTGGGATACCTGTAATAGTGAACAGTGATATATATCATGGTAAACAGTAATGTATATAATGGTAAACAGTGACATGTAATAGTGAACAGTGACATATATAATGGTGAACGGTGACATATAATAGCGAACAGTGACATATAATAGTGAACAGTGACCTATAATGGTGAACAGAAGCTAATATATATATATATATATATAATATATATATTATATATATATATATAGATAATAGGTAAACAGTGACATGTAATAGTGAACAGTGACATATATAATGGGTGAACGGTGAAATATAATAGCGAACCGTGACATATAATAGTGAACAGTGACACATATAATGGTGAACCCTAAGGTATATATGGTGAACACGTGACATATTAATAGTGAACAGTGACCTATAATGGTGAACAGTAATAGAATGGGGAACAGTTGACATTTAATAGTGAACAGTGACAAATATAATGGTGAACAGTAATGTATATGATGGTGAACAGTGACATATAATGGTGAACAGTAATGTATATAATGGTAAACAGTGACATGTAATAATGAACAGTGACAAATATAATGGTGAACAGTAATGTATATATAGTGAACAGGACAAATAAATGGTGAACAGTAATGTATATAATGGTAAACAGTGACATGTAATAGTGAACAGTGACAAATATAATGGTGAACAGTAATGTATATGATGGTGAACAGTGACATATAATGGTGAACAGTAATGTATATAATGGTAAACAGTGACATTTAATAATGAACAGATGAACAAATAATGGGTGAACAGTAATGTATATAATAGTGAACAGTGACAAATATAATGGTGAACAGTAATGTATATGATGGTGAACAGTGACATATAATGGTGAACAGTAATGTATATAATGGTAAACAGTGACATGTATAATGAACAGTGACAAATATAATGGTGAACAGTAATGATATAAGGGAAACGTGAATGTAATAATGAACAGTGACAAATATAATGGTGAACAGTAATGTATATAATGGTGTAACAGTGGCAATAATAGTGAACAGTGACATATAATAGTGAACAGAATATATATATATAATATAATGGGTGAACAGCGACTAATATGAACAGGTGACATATATAATAGTTGAAACAGTATTATATATGGCAACAGTGTCCTCGCGTTTTTGTGCTGTCGATCCACAACAAAAAAAATGGTGTCACACGCGTGCCAAAAAGCAGATTAACTGCAATGTGCCGTCAGTCCACCTGGTGTGGATCAGACCAATTGGCCAACTCTTAGCACTTTTTAACATTTGCGATGCGTCTCCGAACAAAGCAGAGAGCAGCGCACACGATGCGGGCCACAACACACAGTTGTCGTCCGTACTCTGCGTTTCTCACAACTGTCCGCACAATCACGACCGTGAGCTCACGGCGTGTGGCCCAGACGTTAGGTCACTAAAATAACACGGAGCGGGAAATATTCCGGTTGGGATACACAGTCACTTCCTCCCAGTACAGTAGGTACAGTCAGTTCCCTGGCTATCTGGGGAAGGTACTTTCTGTACAGGTGGAGAGGGATGGGATACACAGTCAGGTCCTCCCAGTACAGTAGGTACAGTCAGTTCCCTGGCTATCTGGGGAAGGTACTTTCTGTACAGGTGGAAAGGGGCGGGGATACACAGTCACTTCCTCCCAGTACAGTAAGTACAGTCAGTTCCCTGGCTATCTGGGGAAGGTACTTTCTGTACAGGTGGAGAGGGATGGGATACACAGTCATTTCCTCCCAGTACAGTAGGTACAGTCAGTTCCCTGGCTATCTGGGGAAGGTACTTTCTGTACAGGTGGAGAGGGATGGGATACACAGTCACTTCCTCCCAGTACAGTAGGTACAGTCAGTTCCCTGGCTATCTGGGGTAGGTACTTTCTGTACAGGTGGAGAGGGATGGGATACACAGTCCCCTCCCTTCCAGTACAGTAGGTACAGTCAGTTCCCTGGCTATCTGGGGAAGGTACCATTATTACATGTCAATGTTTACCATAATACATTACTGTTCACCATTATATTTGTCACTGGTCATTTTAATGCCAATGTTCTTACATTAGTATACATTACTGTTCACCATTATATGTCACTGTTCACCATTCATATACATTACGTTCCCATTATATGTCACTGTTCATATTATATACATTACTGTTCACCTTATATTTGTCACTGTTCATTATTAAATGTCACTGTTTACATTATATACATACTGTTCACTATTATATGCCACTGTTCACCATTATATACATTACTGTTCACCATTATATTTGTCACTGTTCATTATTACATGTCACTGTTTACCATTATATACATTACTGTTCACCATTATATTTGTCACTGTTCACTATTATATACATTACTGTTCACCATTATATTTGTCACTGTTCACTATTACATGTCACTGTTTACCATTATATACATTACTGTTCACCATTATATGTCACTGTTCACCATCATATACATTACTGTTCACCATTATATTTGTCACTGTTCACTATTAAATGTCACTGTTCCCCATTCTATATTACTGTTCACCATTATAGGTCACTGTTCACTATTATATGTCACTGTTCACCATTATATACATTAGGGTTCACCATTATATGTGTCACTGTTCACTATTATATGTCACGGTTCGCTATTATATGTCACCGTTCACCATTATATATGTCACTGTTCACTATTACATGTCACTGTTTACCATTATATATATATATATATATATATATATATATATATATATATATATATATATATATATATTCTGTTCACCATTATAGGTCACTGTTCACTATTATATGTCACTGTTCGCTATTATATGTCACCGTTCACCATTATATATGTCACTGTTCACTATTACATGTCACTGTTTACCATTAATACTTACTGTTTACATGATTATATCACTGTTCACTATTACAGGTATCCCACTCCTCTCCGTTCACTCACCCTTTTGGCCACAACACCCCCGAAGAACGCCCCTAACCCCGCCTCCCTCCAACTCCATTAGTGACATCACTGGCATCTCGCCTCCTTGCCACGCACTCCCCCCACCATGCCTGGAAGCCTCAAATGGCAGACTGGGATGTCTGCTATTATATGTCACTTTTCACTATTATATATGTCACTGATCACAATTATATAGGTAACTGTTCACTATTATATGTCCCTGCTGTTTTTCTATATGGTGGAGAATCTAGGTGCCCTGAAGGAGTCTGGGCGATCTAATTGGTTTCTCTATATTAAGGACAACCAATAAGATTGTTATTGAAGATAAAACACAGTTTTCCTGCGCGCACTATTGTAACTTGTGTGATCTGGCCAGCTGAGTAGTTACACGCGCACGGTTAGAGGGAACACTGCTCCTTAGGGGACACACGTCCAGCAATCTTTAGAAAACATGATGGGAAAGAAAATACAATTGCTCTTGCTCTCTTTAAAATGCATTAAGTGCCACGTTGGACGCCAGGCTGGGGAAATCGAATTTCATCTTTCCAGCTGCTTTTGTTGAGCTAGAAACTCCCAGCACAGAATAGCCAAACGACTTCAGTTATTTAAATCTCCCCAGTCTCTGCCACGGGTGTGTGTAAATAGAACAATACGTGGCTGACACATGATACATCTCAGTTCGCCCCTGGGGCTCATTACACCTTACATCCCATCCGAGACAGGTGTGCGAAACGTGGAATTGTTTACTCTAGGAATAAGGATGACCAAAAAAAATACAGTCTGTGTACAAGATGTCTTCTCCAGATAGCCAGGGAACTGACTGTACCTACTGTACTGGGAGGAAGTGACTGTGTATCCATCCCTCTCCATGTACAGAAAGTACCTTCCCCAGATAGCCAGGGAACTGACTGTACCTACTGTACTGGGAGGAAGTGACTGTGTATCCCCATCCCTCTCCACCTGTACAGAAAGTACCTTCCCCAGATAGCCAGGGAACTGACTGTACCTACTGTACTGGGAGGAAGTGACTGTGTATCCCATCCCTCTCCATCTGTACAGAAAGTACCTTCCCCAGATAGCCAGGGAACTGACTGTACCTACTGTACTGGGAGGAAGTGACTGTGTATCCCCATCCCTACCCCCTGCTCCAACAATGAACAGTGACAAATATAATGGTGAACAGTAATGTATATAATGGTGAACAGTGGCATATAATAGTGAACAGTGACATATAATAGTGAACAGTAATATATATATATATATATAATGGGGAACAGCGACATAATAGTGAACAGTGACATATATAATAGTGAACAGTAATGTATATAATGGGCAACAGTGCCTCGCGTTTTTTGTGCTGCGATCCACAACAAAAAAATGGTGATCACACGCGTGCCAAAAAGCAGATTACTGCAATGTGCCGGTCAGTGCACCTGGTGTGGATCAGACCAATTGGCCAACTCTTAAGCACTTTTTAACATTTGCGATGCGCTCCGAAAAAGCAGAGAGCAGCGCACACGATGGGGCCACACACACAGTGTCGTCCGTTACTCTGCGTTTCTCACAACTGTCCGCAAATCACGACCGTGAGCTCACGAGCGAGTGTGGCCCAGGCGTTAGTCACTAAATAACACGGAGCGGAATATTCCGGATCTTTTTATTTGCCTCTTTCCGTTGCTTTTTGTGTGACACCCAGAATCCATTCAGGACAAGAACGCTGTGAGCCGGGGGAAGTGGAAAATCCGTTGTTCCCCACGGCAATACCGCACACCTACACACGGTTCTCCTATAGAAAGAGCGCTCCGCAGAGCTGTACAGTGCAAGGCGCCTGATCTCAGCAGGGAACCATTTATTCTCCTTAGCACAGAACAATCTCCTCCTAGTACTAGACTCAACCCATTGTTCCACAAATCTTTTATTCTTCGTCCTTTATTGGAAACGTGGGCCACGTGGGGGTCTCAGAGCGCCAGTAACTACCCCACGTTCCCCCCTCCTCCAGAACGACAACAAAATGAATTCCGACAATTAAACAAAGCAAAGATTTCATGGTGAGGTTACATTGGAAATATTAATATGGCGATGTTACAATCAGATTTGGCTGTGTCAGGGGAGCTCTGCTTAATGTAGGTGCTGCCATAGTGTTTCATTGGGGCGTACAGACATCCTCACAACCGGACCTGTGTATATTGGTCAGTCGGGAAGAATTATGGGCCGGATTTTCAGACACGACCTTCACCAAGGTTTCCTGCAGACTAACGAAGATAGACGCCCCCCGCGTTGTCATAGCAACAAAATCCCATAACCACAATATTCGTTTTATTTTGCCGCCAGCCAATCAGGGTGGTAGATTGGAAGCTCCTAGGATTAGTCCCCCACACGAGACAATATTTCCGTATTTCGGTCTAGATACTGGCGCTATTTTTCCGGGCGTTACAAAGCGACGTTGGTCATCCTTTCATCCAAATCGGTTGAGACAAAGTCGCGGCGACTTTTGCCGGGCCAAAAAAACTGTCAGTGTGCGCTTAGCCTTATGGGTAAAAAACAACCCCAACCAAATATCACTCCGTCCAGTTTAATGAGGATGTGCTATTAATACTGTGTCAGCTGTGCGTGACCTTGTCCCACCACATCGCTCATATCTGTCTCCAGCCTTGGACACCTGCCCAGGAGAGGTAAATCCTCAGCAATGCGGGAGCTGCCATAGTGCTGACAGAAGCAATGAATGTAGGCTAGGTCAGGAGGTGACACATCCGGATACCAAGGGGGCCAGGAAAATATAATATGTCCATGGGTCACGGGCCAACATCCCTGGGACAGCCACTAGATGGGGCAGAACAAGCTCTGTGACTGTAAATAGTTTAATTACAGGTCAAATCAAGGGTTAAACCTGATAATCTGATCCACAAGCTTTGTAAAGGTCTGTAAACACATACCATGGCGGAGCTCGACCCACAATACAAGATAATGTACGAATGGCCGTTAAGGGCGACTTTTTGGTAGGGTCGGGCCCTGCGATCACACGTGTGAACAAAATTTAAAGGGAAACATCCCCGATACAGATTATTATTTTTTACATTAATATTTGTAAACTTTCATCAACTAGCACAGACATGCATCTATTTGGAACAGGAAGGGTATAAGATGTGTCAGGAAGGGGTTAATGAATTTGAACCAATGAAAGTTCCCCAACATCTGGAAAGGGGAGGGGTCAAGCAGCCACATGCAGCAGTTTTTATTCCCAGGTTTAATATCATGTCAATAGAATTATAGCAGTCATTTATTATTTAAACAGGGCCCAGATTCAGAGCAATCATTCTAATGGTTTTAACAAAAATAGTTGTCAAGCTTAATGGATTATAGTTCCAAAAATGACAAAGCATTGCCTATTAGAGTAATGACACCACATCTGAAACGTAACAAGCCATTGACATCTTGCCAGACATTAAAGAGTCTTTAAATACTTGGCAGCGACTGGACTGGATATTGGATTAAATTTTCCATTAAAGTGACGTCTCCCTATCAAACTTTCCCCGGTGTGCCGTAACCAGATTCCCCGGTGTGCCGTAACCAGATTCCCCGGTGTGCCGTAACCAGATTCCCCGGTGTGCCGTACTTGTGCCGTACCCAGATTCCCCGGTGTGCCGTACCCAGATTCCCCGGTGTGCCATACCCAGATTCCCCGGTGTGCCGTACTTGTGCCGTACCCAGATTCCCCGGTGTGCCGTACTTGTGCCGTACCCATATTCCCCGGTGTGCCGTACTTGTGCCATACCCAGATTCTCCGGTGTGCCGTACTTGTGCCGTACCCAGATTCCCCGGTGTGCCGTACTTGTGCCGTACCCAGATTCCCCGGTGTGCCATACTTGTGCCGTACCCAGATTCCCCGGTGTGCCGTACTTGTGCCGTACCCAGATTTCTGCATCGTCTACTTTCTAGTGACAACCCTCTGGATTGACCAGGCAATCACAGTGTCGCAGGCTCATTTACAGGTTAAAGTCGCTCTTTAACTCCTTCATTGAGAAAGATACCCACACGGCTGGCACAACCTATATAAAAGAGCCGTGCATAGTGTATATATATATATATATAACAATTCAGATCCCCATTACAAGTTTAACTGCCTGTATTTAAACGGGAAGTCCACCATAAAATAAACTTTTCTTAATAATGTTTAACGTCCCCCCCAAACTTAGGTTCCACAATATTTTTTAAGTTTCAAAGATACCCCAGAACTTCTTACCTGACCCGGTTCCTCTCTGCTCCTACTGCTGACAGCTGCTCCACTTCCTGGTTGATGCTGCCATAAAGGCGCGATATGACGTCATGCCCAGCCGTGACCAGGAAGTGGAGCGGCTGTCATCGCACAAGCCCTCTGCTCCTGTTTTGCTCAATACAGGAGCAGGGGGTGGCGCCCAGGTGGCGAGGGAAATTTTTGAAACTTAAGAATATCGTGAAACCTAGGTTTGGAGGGGTGTTAAACATTTTAAACCAAACTTTTTTTGGCGGTGGACTTGCCCTTTAAAGCTGGACTGGTTGGGCCACACTGGGGTGATTCTCAGTAGAGATGTTCAAAACTGTTGAGTTTCGTTCCGTTTTCGAACAACTTTCGAAATTTTCAGAAAGTTCGAAAGTTCGTGTTTTGATTTTTGAAAATCATCTACTTATAAAAATTGAAAATTCGAAATATCCCGGTTCCGTGAAATTTGGGAGTTCTGAAAGTTTCATCGGGACTTCGAAAGCCTCAGATTCGATTTGAAACTACATTACATCTCTCATTCTCCGATCATCACGTTATTCGATCCATAATCAAGTTAGAATCCCCCAACAGATTGCGCAATATATCAAATTGCTAGGTAGCATTTAAAAGGGAATTGTGGTACCCATACAAGTGCCTAGTGGCTTAATAAGGAATCACTGGGACCCCCAAGCAACACTATAATAGGGCCCCTATCCCTGCTTTATCTACAGTGGTTTTCTGGGAGGAGGCTATATCTGTCATAGGGAGAATAAGAAGATGGCTACTGGGTCCCCTGGTAGTTACGCCCCTGCCCTTTATTACAATAAACACATTCCTACCTTTAAACTAACTCCAGTATAATTCTTCTAGCTGTTTAGCAGTATAAGCTGTGGTGTTTCCAGCTAGCACTGTGAGCTGTGACATCACCAGCACAATTGCTCCACCCCCATGCCAGAGGCATGAGCATGCCTAGTTGTATCCTGACTGCCTTTAAAATATCAGTTTTTCAGGGTGGGGTGGAGGGTGGGGTCCATTTCAGCGTCAGCATTAGAAAAGGTCGTTTGGGGTACAAAATTTCCCATTGTCAATGTCGGTCCCTGGTACTAAAATCATCTGCAATCGTTAGGTGTGTGGTATAGCATGAGATATATATACGTTATATAGACTTTCTATAGGGGAAAGATGGCAGACAGAAAGGTACCATGTGTAACCAGCTTTAGGCTGGGAGTCTGTTCATTTCTCCACATCTGATTGTTACCATTATTTATATTGATATAGACGCCCCCAGTATATGGACTTACCTGAACTTCCCGCGCGTGATATGCAATGATCAACCCCAGAAGGATTATAGACGATAAACTTATAAGGCATTTCAAGGCCAGGGAGAACATGGAATCCTGGAAGAGATAATAAAAGTCAGGAAGAGAAATTAATAACAACAAACTAAACATTTCATGTTGACATCCCAACTCTCAGAGCCCCAGTACTGGATACAGTTCGATAGCATGGATACAATGTATGGGGTAGGGTGGATACAATGTATGGGGTAGGGTGGATACAATGTATGGGGTAGGGTGGATACAATGTGTGGGATAGGATGGATACAATGTATGGGATAGGATGGATACAATGTGTGAAATAGGATGGATACAATGTAATGGGGTAGGATGGATACAATGTATGGGGTAGGGTGGATACAATGTGTGGGATAGGATGGATACAATGTATGGGGTAGGGTGGATACAATGTATGGGATGGGTGGATCATGTGTGGGATAGGTGGATACAATGTATGGGATAGGGTGGATACAATGTGTGGGATAGGATGGATACAATGTTAGGGGTAGGGTGGATACAATTGTGGGGGGGTGTGGGTGGTGATGGATTGCGATGTATGGGGTGGAGGGTGGATACAATGTGATGGGATAGGATGGATACAATGGTGTGGAGTGTGGGGATAGGATGGATACAATGTATGGAGTAGGGTGGTATATGTATGGGTGGATAGATGGATAAAATGTGTGGGATAGGATGGATACAATGTATGGATAGGGTGGATACAATGTATGGGATAGGATGGATACAATGTTGGATAGGATGGATACAATGTGTGAAATAGGATGGATACAATGTATGGGATAGGATGGATACAATGTATGGGATAGGATGGATAAAATGTGTGGATAGGATGGATACATGTATGGGATAGGAGGATACAATGTGTGAAATAGGATGGACAATGTTGGATAGGATGGATACATGTATGGGATAGGATGGATACAATGTGTGGGATAGCATGGATACAATGTATGGGGTAGGGTGGATACAATGTATGGGGTAGGGTGGATACAATGTGTGGGATAGGATGGTACAATGTATGGGGTAGGGTGGATACAATGTGTGGGATAGTATGGATACAATGTATGGGGCAGGGTGGATACAATGTATGGGTAGGGTGGATACAATGTATGGGATAGGATGTAGTAAATGTGTGGGATAGGATGGATACAATGTATGGGAAGGGTGGATCAATGGTGGGGTAAGGGTGATAATGTGGGGTAGGTGGATACAATGTATGGGGTAGGGTGGATACAATGTTTGGGATAGATGGATACAATGTATGGGGTAGGGTGGATACATGTTGGGATAGGATGGACAATGTATGGGGTGGTGGATACAATGTATGGGATAGGATGGTAAAATGTGTGGGATAGGATGGATACCTGTATGGGTGGGTGGATAAAATGTATGGGTGGTGGAGAAATGTGTGGGATAGGTGGTACATGTTGGGATAGGGTGGTACATGTATGGGATAGGATGGATACAATGTATGGGATAGTATGGATACTGTGTGATGGATGGATACAATGTATGGGAGAGATGGATACAATGTATGGGATAGATGGATAAATGTGGGGATAGGAGGATACATGTATGGGATAGGATGGATACAATGTTTGAAATAGATGGATACATGTAGTGGATAGGATGGACATGTTATGGGATAGGGTGGATAAAATGTATGGGATAGGATGGATAAAATGTGTGGGATAGGATGGATACAATGTATGGGATAGGGTGGATACAATGTATGGGATGGATGGATACAATGTATGGGATAGGGTGGATAAAATGTATGGATAGGATGATACATGTGTGGGTGGATGGATACAATGTATGGGAATGGATAATGTAGGGATAGGATGATACAATGTATGGATAGGATGGATACAAAGTGTGGAATAGGATGGATACAATTGTATGGGATAGGATGGATACAATGTGGATAGGATGGTAAATGTGTGGGATGGAGGATACATGTATGGATAGGATGGATAATGTGTGAATAGTGGATACAAGTATGGGATAGATGGATCAATGTATGGGATGGATGGATTCAATGTGTGGGATAGGATGGATACAATGTATGGGTAGGATGTGAGAAAGTGGGGAAAGTTTGTTATCCAGGCCATTTGGATAAACTAGTGATACGGTTTACGTTTCTATATATGTTACATGTTGGTTTCATCCAGTAAGGGGAATCTTTAATCAGCTGCACAAACAAACCCCCATAAACCCCCAGTGATTTCAAAGGATTTCACATGTTCTTGACAACGACTCTTAATAATGTAAGATACAATGTACAAAATTTGTGTAATGTGAGTATCTTGTCTAGACAATCTATCTTGTCCTTCATTTGTTATTCGCTGGGGATTTTCATTATTTTAAAAACAAAAATCGACTGTTTTTAAAATCTTCCCAAGGCGCGTTGGGAGTGATACAATTTTACGTCTGATTACATATTGTTTATTACTTCCTATGGAACAATCTACATGACTTCTAATAGCGGTGCACACTGTTCACTGTCTCACAAAAACAATAGAATGTATAGTATTGTGCTAAAGGCCTTTGCATGCTAGAGAAGAGTTCGTACCATGTGGCGATTGCAGGTAGGAACGAACATTTCAGACGATAATCGGCCCGTGTATGGTCCCTTTATCGGCCGAAACGGACGTTCGGTTGTGGACCGATCTGGCGGTGTCCAAATGACCATCCGTTTTGCCCGATAAAGGGACCAACACGGGCCGACACATCCTGCATTGCAGGTCGGGACCCCGCAATCGTATGTGTGTACGAACCTTTAGTTACTGTGGTCTGAGCAATGGAATTGTGCCAACATCCCTTGGCTAAGAAGCTTGCACTCTAGAAATATCTCCATTGCAAAGCCAGTGAGAGTGAGTTTGGCCAGGAAGAGAGTTAATATCCGGACGTGATCTGGACAGATGCCCACAACAGGCAGTGACAGATATTGACCGTTCAGCTGTCTGCTCGCTATATTAGATAGTGACCGTGATATCGAAGTGTCCAGTCCAATGTGTTTACCTCGCTCTTTGTCTGGTAACTATAAATCCCAATCAGATAAGACAGGCCCAAAGCAAAGACAACAAAATGCGCAGATCTTTCTATATTTAGGGCAAGTTGAATAAAGACTGATAAAGAATAAACAGGGGATGTGGGAGGGAATGTTTTGGGCAAGATATTGATTTCAAAGAATTGTGGATTTGTATTTATTTACACATAAGAATTGCAGTTCATAGTAACAAGATATACATCCTCTAGTCCAACTTTATACCCTACCCATAATGTCTGTCTAACAGTTACATAGTAACATAGTATTGGTGTTTAAAAACATAAATCCATCAGTCCACATTTATACCCTACCCATAATGTCTGTATACAAGTTACATAGTACATAGTATTGGGGTTGTATAAGACATCGTCCATCTGTCCAACACTTTATACCCTACCCATAATCTTGTTACAGTTACATAGTAACATAGTATTGAGGTTATATAAGACACTCTCCATCTAGTCCAACATTTATACCCTACCCATAAGTCTGTATAACAGTTACATAGTAACATAGTATTGGAGGTGTATAAAGACATACATCCATCTAGTCCAACCTTTATACCCTACCCATAATGTCTGATAACAGTTCATAGTAACATAGTATTGGAGGTTGTATAAAGACATACGTCCATCTAGTCCAACCTTTATACCCTACCCTATTGTCTGTATACAGTTACATAGTAACATAGTATTGGAGGTTGTATAAAGACATCCATCTCAAGTCCAAATTTATACCCTACCCATAATGTCTGTATAACAGTCCATAGTAGCATAGTATGGGAGGTTGTATAAAGACATCGTCCATCTAGTCCAACCTTTATACCCTACCCATAATGTCTGTAAACAGTTACATAGTAACATAGTATTGGAGGTTATATAAAGACATACGCCATCTAGTCCAACATTTATACCCTACCCATAATGTCTGTATAACAGTTACATATAACATAGTATGGAGGTTGTATAAGACATACATCCATCTAGTCCAACCTTTATACCTACCCATAATGTCTGTATACAGTTACATAGTACATAGTATTGGAGTTGTATAGACATACGTCCATCTAGTCCAACCTTTATACCCTACCCATAATGTCTGATAACAGTTACATAGTAACATAGTATTGGAGGTTGTATAAAGACATACGTCCATCTAGTCCAACCTTTACCCTACCCATAATGTCTGTATACCAGTTACATAGTAACATAGTATTGGAGGTTTTGTATAAAGACATACGTCCATCTGTCCAACCTTTATACCCTACCCTAATGTCTGCATAACAGTTACATAGTAACATAGTATTGGAGGTTGTATAAAGACATACGTCCATCTGTCCAACCTTTATACCCTACCCATAATGTCTTATAACAGTTACATAGTAACAATATGTGGAGGTTGTATAAAGACATACGTCCATCTAATACAACCTTTATACCACTACCTAACTAAATAAACACTACTATTATACAAAAGTCAATATAAACATACTAACTATAACCTATAACCCTACCCTAATGTCTGTATAACAGTTACATAGTAACATAGTATTGGAGGTTGTTATAAAGACATACGTCCATCTATCCAACCTTTATACCCTACCCATAATGTCTGTATAACAGTTACATAGTAACATAGTATTGGAAGTTGTATAAAGACATACGTCCTCTAGTCCAACCTTTATACCCACCCTAATGTTCTGTATAACAGTTACATAGTACATAGTATTGGAGGTTGTATAAGACAACAGTCCATCTAGCCCAACTTAATACCCACCTACCCTAATGTCTGTTAACAGTTACATAGTAAACATAGTATTGGACGTGTAATAAAGACATACTTCCATCTAGTCCAACCTTTATACCCTACCCATAATGTCTGTATAACAGTTACATAGTAACATAGTATTGGAGGTTGTATAAAGACATACGTCCATCTAGTCCAACCTTTATACCCTACCCATAATGTCTGTATAACAGTTACATAGTAACATAGTATTGGAGGTTGTATAAAGACATACGTCCATCTAGCCCCAACTTGTAATACCCTACCCATACGTCTGTCTAACAGTTACATAGTACATAGTATTGGAGGTTGTATAAAGACACGTACGTCCATCTAGTCCAACCTTTATACCCTACCCATAACTCTGTATAACAGTTACATAGTACATAGTATTGGACTTGTATAAAGAAATACGTCCATCTAGTCCAACCTTATAACCCTACCTAATGTCTGTATAACAGTTACATAGTACATAGTATTGGAGGTTGTATAAAGACATACGTTCCATCTAGTCAACCTATACCCTACCCATAATGTCTGTATAACAGTACACAGTAACATAGTATTGGAGGTGTATAAAGACATACGTCCATCTATCCACCTTTATACCCTACCCATAATGTCGTATAACAGTTACATAGTAACATAGTATTGGAGGTTATATAAAGACATACGTCCATCTAGTCCAACCTTTATACCCTACCCATTTGTCTGTATAACAGTTACATAGTAACATAGATTGGAGGTGGTATAAGACTACGTCCCATCTAGTCCAACCTTTATACCCTACCCATAATGTCTGTATACAGTTACATAGTAACATAGTATTGGAGGTTGTATAAAGACAACGTCCATCTAGTCCAACCTTTATACCCTACCCATAATGTCTGCAATAACAGTTACATAGTAACATAGTATTGGAGGTTGTATAAAGACATACGTCCATCTAGTCCAACCTTTATACCCTACCCAATGTCTGTATACAGTTACACAGTAACATAGTATTGGAGGTTGTATAAAGACATACGTCCATCTAGTCCAACCTTTATACCCTACCCATAATGTCTGTCTAACGTTACATAGTAACATAGTATTGGAGGTTGTATAAAGACACGTCCATCTAGTCCAACCTTTATACCCTACCCATAATGTCTGTATAACAGTTACATAGTAACATAGTATTGGAGGTTGATAAAGACATACGTCCATCTAGTCCAACCTTTATACCCTACCCATAATGTCTGTATAACAGTTACATAGTAACTAGTATTGGGGTGGTATAAAGACAATACGTCCATCTAGTCCAACCTTTATACCCTACCCATAATGTCTGTATAACGTTACATATAACATAGTATTGGAGGTTTATAAAGACATCGTCCATCTAGTCCAACCTTTATACCCTACCATAATGTCTGTATAACAAAGTTACTATAACATAGTATGGAGGTTGTATAAAGACATACGTCCATCTAGTCCAACCTTTATACCCTACCCATAGTCTGTATAACAGTTACATAGTAACATAGTATGGAGGTTATATAAAGACATACGTCCATCTAGTCCAACCTTATACCCTACCATAATGTCTGTATAACAGTTACTAGTAACATAGTATTGGATGTTGTATAAAGACATACGACCATCTAGTCCAACCTTTATACCCTACCATTATGTCTGTATAACAGTTACATAGTAACATAGTATTGAGGTGGTATAAAGACATACGTCCATCTAGTCCAACCTTTATACCCTACCCATTATGTCTGTATCAGTTACATAGTAACATAGTATTGGAGGTTGTACAAAGACACAGGTCCATCTAATCCAACCATTTTAGGCACCCAAATCTTGACAGTTAATCCTATGAATGCCCAAAAAATCCTGGACCAACCAGAACTACAGTAATATTTTTTAATACCAGCAATTCTCAAGTTCATTTTGAGAATGTACTTTTAAAGCTATTCAATGAACTTGCCATGTTCCACATTGTAAAATGTCCATATTCCATCACTGCAAAAGCATAAGGTCTCCTCAAAACTCCCCCTACCTTGTCACTAATATTACAACTAAAAAATTGTGTTTTTGTGCAAATCAGTTATTACACATTGTGTAATTTACATATGGGGACCAGACGCAGCATTATGTTCAAAGTGGCCTACAAGCCTCCTTTATGTATCTATTGCGTATACTATTACGTTATTATGGTGTAGTGTATTGTACAGAATACACTAGAATATGTGTTTTCTGTTGTAGGGTGTAGTAAGAAAATGAAGCCACACACACAATCCAAACTGATTACACACTCACACTATCGCTGGTGACATCTGGATTCTGATCTCCTCCCTTTGATCTCCCCCGGATCTGATCTCCCATCTCCCCGGATTCTGATCTCCCAGGTCCCCACCAGACTTTCAATATTTGGAGCAAAATAATCGCAAATTTCTCCACAAAACTTTGTAAACGTTTATATAAAGTTGCTACATTGTTGCTATTAAAAATGTGGCACGAAACACAGGAAACTGGGGAAAAGCCCTTTAAGCTACTTTTGTGAACGACCCTCATATATCGTAGATAAGGTGATAGGAACTGATTAGTTCGGTGTGTGAGAAATTGATATATTTCATCGCTGCCTTATCTGTCCGTTTGCATGGTGTTCTGCCATAGTTCTATTAGGACCTGGCGTCCTGTCCCTGAGTGTCAGAACGTTAATGGGAGCCATTAACTATAATTAGTTAACCGCTACCTGTCCTTATCAAACTCTTACCCTCTCCTGTCTCATCTGGTGCTTGTTCAATCAAGTGGACCACACTGTCTCCCACAGACTAAAAACTATTATATCATTATATATAATGTCCAACTATCAGGTGGAAATCTCAAACACTGGCTCAGCATTCCGCCGGAATGGAAAATAAAATGGCCCCACATACATTTATGATGTATCTTTGGTTAGGAATTCAGAAAGGCGAGTGGCGCGTTGTTTTAATCAGCGGTGTCCGCCCCTGTGATAAGTCGGGTAAGAAATGTATTTTTGATAATTTCCTTTAAGCATAGTCAACATGGCACTGCGTATAAACAGCAGGAACTGCAAAGTGATGGGGTAGAGAAGAGGGGCATGATCTATGAACAGGTTGTTAAACTGGGTGAGAGTTGCCCTGGGACTTGGACCTTTAGTAGCAGGTGGACCTAAGTGGCTGTAGAGATGTCCGAACTTCGCAAAATCCGGTCCACTCGAGGATCCGCAAATCCGCGAGCAGACCCATTAAATTGAAAAAAATCCTCGAAAATTTTCGAAAATATGTATTTTCCCGCATTTTGAAAATACTTGAAATCCTCGAACTTCGAAAATTTCCAAAATACGTATTTTCATTGTATTTCAAAAATACGAGAAATCCTCGTATTCGAAAATTTTCGAAAGCGCAGTTCGGAAGGCGGAAAATCCGCGATATCCGCCGTTCGCGAACGAGGTAAATCCGCCGCGGATTCGGGATCGGATCCGCGAACTGGGCCATCACTAATTGGCTGTACTCAACTGCTTGTGGACTGTACAAGTCCAACATTGTCCATTTCGTCCTTTAACTTGGTTTTCCTCCTGTTATTTCATACAACGGAAGGTCTCCCACTCGCCCAGGGCACATCACAGACACGAGATTATGTCCAGCGCTGATTGAATTACTAGAGTCATTTCCTTCCATTTCACATCATCTCTCTGGCTTTCTCATTTCTTATTCCAAGACAGAGAGTCCTGGTGTTTACCAACCTCACACATCAGAGAACCAGGTCACGGACCGTAATTCCGGGAACCTGATGATCTCTTATCGGGACCCTCAAAAGCAGTGACCATAATAACGCGCGCGTTTACGTTTCGGTCATTTTCCATATCACCAAAAAATGTCAAGTCTCTATCCCCAACACATCTCCTCCCTCTCTCTCCAAAAGCTCCTGAAACTCCCACAATCCCCAGGGAGTAACAAGTGTCCTGCCCCTTTAATTTGAAACATGCGATCAGAAACGCAGAAAAAAACGGACCAACAACGCATAATTAAAAAGTTGAATTTTTTTTCGGTTCGTAGTGTGAACGAGCCCTTGTCTCCATATTCTATATTATTATTATTTATATAGCGCCAACATCTCCCGTGGCGCATTACAATGACCTAGTCATACATTACATACGGGATAATACTGTTATATAAAGATCATACTTATTACATAACAATAATCTTATTTTTATTGTGGATTTAGAACTGAATCTGTATATCTGGGGGTCTGACTCCCGATTAACCAATCAGATTTGAATATTCTGGCCACATGTACACGCCAGTAGACAATGTGTCCTGGTCGGTGCTAGAGGTACATTATAGCTGCCATCTCTGTACTGATCTACACCATTAGGTGTTCCTTCTACTATTGATTGCTGTTTTGTCTGCCGGCCTATTGAGTGCTGTGATTTATCATTTGTAATCTACAGACTAAGCCAACAGAATGTGAAGGGGAACTGTATGTTCTTTGTGGCCGACCTCGTCGCCTCTATTTACGGTGAGCAATGGGGCTTTGGATCAATAGGTCCTATGTAAAGTCAGATCCCTTTGTTTCTTGTCGGCAGCCTTATGGAGTTAATTGGGTGGCCATTGACAGCCATGCACCTTTCCCAGTAATGAGCTACAGTATCGATCTGTACACTGGTGGTGACTTTACTGAGAGACATTAAACAAAGGTCTACGTTATAACCTACAGGCACCAATCAGATTCAGCTATTAACTGATCTAGCAGTAAGCAGTAAGATAGCATGCACTGGCAGATACATAATATGGCGCCGGAATGGCAGCCAGTAGGGATAGGATGGATACAATGTATGGGATAGGATGGATACAATGTGTGGGATAGCATGGATACAATGTATGGGGTAGGGTGGATACAATGTATGGGGTAGGGTGGATACAATGTGTGGGATAGGATGGATACAATGTATGGGGTAGGGTGGAAATAAATGTGTGGGTATGATGGAACAATGTGGGGTATGGGGGGGGGTGTGATAGCGCAATGTGTGTGGTATAGAATGGATACAATGTATGGGGTAGGGTGGATACAATGTGTGGGATAGGATGGATACAATGTATGGGGCAGGGTGGATACAATGTATGGGGTAGGGTGGATACAATGTGTGGGGGATAGGATGGATACAATGTATGGGGTAGGGTGGATACAATGTATGGGGTAGGGTGGATACAATGTATGGGATAGGATGGATAAAATGTGTGGGATAGGATGGATACAATGTATGGGGTCAGGGGTGGATTACAATGCTGGGGTCGGGTGGCTACCTTTATGGTCTCTGATGGCTACCATGTGTGGGATAGGTGGATACAATGTATGGGTAGGGTGAATACAATGTGATGGGTAGGGTGGATACCATGTTGGGGTAGGGATGAATACAATGTAGGGGTAGTTGTATCAATGTGTGGGATAGGATTGGATCCACTGTTGGGGTAGGTGGATACATGTGTGGGGTAGGATTGGATACAATGTATGGGGTAGGTTGGATCATATGCATATGTTGGGATGGATGGATACAATGTATGGGTAGGGTGGATCAATGTATGGGATGGCGTGGAACAATGTGTGGTAGGATGATCATGTATGGGATAGGGTGGATACACATGTATGGGATAGGATGGATACAATGGTATGGGATAGTATGGATACCAATGTGTGAAATATGGATAGGATACATTATGTGGGATAGGATGGATACCCTGTAATGGGATAGGATGATAACTGTGTGGATAGGATGGATACAATGTATGTGAGTGGGATAATGGATACATGTGTGAAATAGGATGGATACAATGTATGGTGGATGGATACATGTATGGGATAGGATGGTAAAATGTTGGGATAGGATGATAAAAGTGGTGGGATAAGGCAATGGATACAATGTATGGGAGTGGATGGTATACAATGTATGGGATGGATTTATCCACAATGTATGGGTAGGATGGATAAATGTATGGATCGGATGATCAATGTGTAGGGATAGGTGGATACAATGTATGGGGATAGGGGAATACATTTAATGGCTAGATGGAGTACAATGATGGTATATGATGGATACCATTGTGTGAAATAGGATGGATACAATGTATGGGATAGGATGGATTCAATGTGTGGGATAGGATGGATACAATGTATGGGATAGGATGGTGAGAAAGTGGGGAAAGTTTGTTATCCGAGGCCATTTGGATAAACATAGATGATACGGTTATAACGTTTCTATATATGTTACATGTTGGGTTTCCATCCAGTAAGTGGAATCTTTAATCAGCTGCACAAACAAACCCCCATAAACCCCCAGTGATTTCAAAGGATTTCAACATGTTCTTGACAACGACTCTTAATAATGTAAGATACAATGTTACAACAATTGTGTAATGTGAGTATCTTGTCTAGACAATCTATTCTTGTCCTTCCATTTGTTATTCGCTGGGGATTTTCATTATTTTAAAAACAAAAATCGACTGTTTTTAAAATCTTCCCAAAGGCCGTTGGGAGTGATACAATTTACGTCTGATTACAATTTGTTTTATTACTTCCTATGGAACAATCTACATGGACTTCTAATAGCGGTGCACACTGTTCTCACAGAAAACAATAGAATGTATATGTATTGTGCTAAAGGCCTTTGCATGCTAGAGAGAGGTTCGTACACATGTGCGATTGCAGGTAGGAACGAACATTTCAGACGATAATCGGCCCGTGTATGGTCCCTTTATCGGCCGAAACGGACGTTCGGTTGTGGACCGATCTGGCGGATGTCCAAATGACCATCCGTTTTGCCCGATAAAGGGACCATACACGGGCCGACACATCCTGCATTGCAGGTCGGGACCCGCAATCGTATGTGTGTACGAACCTTTAGTTACTGTGGTCTGAGCAATGGAATTGTGCCAACATCCCTTGGCTAAGAAGCTTGCACTCTAGAAATATCATCCATTGCAAAGCCAGTGAGAGTGAGTTTGGCCAGGCAGAGAGTTAATATCCGGACGTGATCTGGACAGATGCCCACAACAGGCAGTGACAGATATTGACCGTTCAGCTGTCTGCTCGCTATAATTAGATAGTGACCGTGATATCGAAGTGTCCAGTCCAATGTGTTTACCTCGCTCTTTGTCTGGTAACTATAAATCCCAATCAGATAAGACAGGCCCAAAGCAAAGACAACAAAATGCGCAGATCTTTCTATATTTAGGGCAAGTTGAATAAAGACTGATAAAGAATAAACAGGGGGATTGTGGGAGGGAATGTATTGGAGCAAGATATTGATTTCAAGAGAATTGTGGGATTTGTATTTCATTTACACATAAGAATTGCAGTTACATAGTAACAAAGATATACATCCATCTAGTCCAACCTTTATACCCTACCCATAATGTCTGTCTAACAGTTACATAGTAACATAGTATTGGTGGTTGTATAAAGACATAAATCCATCTAGTCCAACATTTATACCCTACCCATAATGTCTGTATAACAGTTACATAGTAGCATAGTATTGGAGGTTGTATAAAGACATACGTCCATCTAGTCCAACCTTTATACCCTACCCATAATGTCTGTATAAACAGTTCATAGTAACATAGTATTGGAGGGTGGTTTATAAAGACATATCGCATCTCGTCCAAACATTTTACCCACCCATAATGTCTGTATAACAGTTACATAGTAACATAGTATTGGAGGTGTGATAAGACAAGTACTCATTAGGCCAACCTTATACCCTACCATAATGTCGTATAACAGTACATAGTAACATAGTATTGAGGTTGTATTAAAAGACATACGTCCATTTAGTCCAACCTTTATACCCTACCCATATGTCGTATAACAGTTACATAGTAACATAGTATTGGAGGTTGTAAAGACATCCATCATCAGTCCAACTTTATACCCTACCCATAATGTCTGTATTAAACAGTTACATAGTAAATAGTTTGGAGGTTGATAAAGACATAGTCCATCTAGTCCCACCTTATACCCTACCCATAATGTCTGTATAACAGTTACATAGTACATAGTATTGGAGGTTGTTATAAAGACATACGTCCACTAGTCCAACCTTTATACCCCCTACCCATAATGTCGTATAAAACGTTACATAGTAAATAGTTGGAGGTTGTATAAAGACATACTCCATCTAGTCCAACCTTTATATACCCACCCCATAAGTCTGTTAACAGTACATAGTAACATAGTATTGGAGGTTTGTATAAAGACATACGTCCATCTAGTCAACCTTTATACTTCCCATAATGCTTGCATAACAGTTACATAGTAACATAGTATTGGAGGTTGTATAAAGACATACGTCCATCTAGTACACCTTTATACCCTACCATAATGTCTGTATAACAGTTACATAGTAAATGTATTGGAGGTTTATAAAGACATACGTCATCTAGTCCAACCTTATACCCTACCATAATGTGCATAACAGTTACATAGTAACATAGTATTGGAGTTGTATAAAGACATACGTCCATCTAGTCCAACCTTTATACCCTACCCAAATGTTGCTATAACAGTTACATAGTAACATAGTATTGGAGGTTGATAAAGACATACGTCCATCTATACACCTTATACCCTACCCATAATGTCTGTATAACAGTTACAATAGTAACATAGTATTGGAGGTTGTATAAAGAAATACGTCCATCTAGTCCAACCTTTATACCCTACCCATAATGTCTGTATACAGTTACATAGTAACATAGTATTGGAATTGTATAAAGACATACGTCCATAGTCCAACCTTTATACCCTACCCATAATGTCTGTATAACAGTTACATAGTAACAAGTATGGAGGTTGTATAAAGACACAGTCCATCTAGCCAACCTTTATACCCTACCCATAATGTCTGTATAACAGTTACATATGTAATAGTATGGAGTTGTATAAAGACATACGTCCATCTAGTAACCAACTATACCCTACCCATAATGTCTGTATAACAGTACATAGTAACATAGTATTGGAGGTGGTATAAAGACATACGTCCATCTAGTCCAACCTTTATACCCTACCCATAATGTCTGTATAACAGTTACATAGACATAGTATTGGAGGTTGTATAAAGACATACTCATCTAGTCCAACCTTTATACCCTACCATAAGTCTGTTAACAGTTACATAGTAACATAGTATTGGAGGTTGTATAAAGACATAACGTCCATCTAGTCCAACCTTATACCCTACCCATAATCTGTATAACAGTTACATAGTAACATAGTATTGGGTGTATAAAGACATACGTCCATCTAGTCCAACCTTTATACCCTACCCAATGTCTGTATAACAGTTACATAGTAACATCGTATTGGAGGTTGGATAAAGACATACGTCCATCTAGTCAACCTTTATACCCTACCCATAATGTCTGTATAACAGTTAACAGTAACATAGTATTGGAGGGTGTATAATAAAGAATACGTCCATCTAGTCCAACCTTTATACCCTACCCATATGTCGTATAACAGTTACATAGTAACATAGTATTGGAGGTTGTATAAAGACATACGTCCATCTAGTCCAACTTTATACCCTACCCATAATGTCTGTATAACAGTTACACTATAACATAGTATGGAGTGGTATAAAGACATACGTCCATCTAGTCCAACCTTTATACCCTACCCATAATGTCTGTATAACAGTTACATAGTAACATAGTATGGAGGTTGTATAAAGACATATTCATCTAGTCCAACCTTTATACCCTAACCATAATGTCTGATAACAGTTACATAGTAACTAGTATTGGAGGTTGTATAAGACATACGTCCATCTAGTCCAACCTTTATACCCTACCCATAATGTCTGTATAACAGTTACATAGAACATAGTATGGAGGTGTATAAAGACATACGTCCATCTAGTCCAACCTTTATACCCTACCCAAATGTCGTTACAGTTACATAGAACATAGTATTGGAGTTTGTATAAAGACATACGTCCATCTAGTCAACCTTTTATACCTACCCATAATGTCTGTTATAACAGTTACATAGTAAATAGTATTGGAGGTTGTATAAAGACATACGTCCATCTAGTCAACTTATACCTACCCATAAGTGTCTGTATAACAGTTACATAGTAACATAGTATTGGAGGTGTATATAAAGACATACGTCCATGCTAGTCCAACCTTTATAACCCTACCCATAATGTCTGTAAACAGTTAAATAGTAACTAGTATGGAGTTGTCTAAAGACATACGCCATCTAGTCCTCCACCTTTATACCCTACCCATATGTCTGTATAACAGTTACATAGGAACATAGTATGGAGGTTGTATAAAGACATACGTCCATTAGTCCAACCTTTATACCCTACCCATTATGTCTGTATAACAGTACATAGAGTAACATAGTATGGCAGGTTATATAAAGACATACGTCCATCTAGTCCAACCTTTATACCCTACCCATAATGTCTGTATAACAGTTACATAGTAACATAGTATTGGATGTTGTATAAAGACATACGACCATCTAGTCCAACCTTTATACCCTACCCATTATGTCTGTATAACAGTTACATAGTAACATAGTATTGGAGGTGGTATAAAGACATACGTCCATCTAGTCCAACCTTTATACCCTACCCATTATGTCTGTATAACAGTTACATAGTAACATAGTATTGGAGGTTGTACAAAGACACAGGTCCATCTAATCCAACCATTTTAGGCTACCCAAATCTTAGACAGTTAATCCTATGAATGCACAAAAAATCCTGGACCAACCAGAACTACAGTAATATTTTTTAATACCAGCAATTCTCAAGTTCATTTTAGAGAATGTACTTTTAAAGCTATTCAATGAACTTGCCATGTTCCACATTGTAAAATGTCCATATTTCCATCACTGCTAAAAGCATAAGGTCTCCTCAAAACTCCCCCTACCTGTCACTAATATTACAACTTACAAAAATTGTGTTTTTGTGCAAATCAGTATTACACATTGTGTAATTTACATATGGGGACCAGACGCAGCATTATGTTCAAAGTGGCCTACAAGCCTCCTTTATGTATCTATTGCGTATACTATTACGTTATTATGGTGTAGTGTATTGTACAGAATACACTAGAATATGTTTTTCTGTTGTAGGGTGTTAGTAAGAAAATGAAGCCACACACACAATCCAAACTGATTACACACTCACACTATCGCTGGTGACATCTGGATTCTGATCTCCCCCGGATTCTGATCTCCCCCGGATTCTGATCTCCCCCGGATTCTGATCTCCCAGGTCCCCACCAGACTTTCAATATTTGGAGCAAAATAATCGCAAATTTCTCCACAAAACTTTGTAAACGTTTATATAAAAGTTGCTACATTGTTGCTATTAAAAATGTGGCACGAACACACAGGAAACTGGGGAAAAGCCCTTTAAGCTACTTTTGTGAACGACCCTCATATATCGTAGATAAGGTGATAGGAACTGATTAGTTCGGTGTGTGAGAAATTGATATATTTCATCGCTGCCTTATCTGTCCGTTTGCATGGTGTTCTGCCAATAGTTCTATTAGGACCTGGCGTCCTGTCCCTGAGTGTCAGAACGTTAAATGGGAGCCATTAACTATAATTAGTTAACCGCTACCTGTCCTTATCATAACTCTTTAACCCTCTCCTGTCTCATCTGGTGCTTGTTTACATCAAGTGGACCACACTGTCTCCCACAGACTAAAAACTATTATATCATTATATTATAATGTCCAACTAATCAGGTGGAAATCTCAAACACTGGCTCAGCATTCCGCCGGAATGGAATAATAAAAATGGCCTCCACATACATTTTATGATGTATCTTTGGTTAGGAATTACAGAGAAAGGCGAGTGGCGCGTTGTTTTAATCAGCGGTGTCCGCCCTGTGATAAGTCGGGTAAGAAATGTATTTTTGATAATTTCCTTTAAGCATTAGTCAACATGGCACTGCAGTATAAACAGCAGGAACTGCAAAGAGTGATGGGTAGAAGAAGAGGGGCATGATCTATGAACAGGTTGTTATAACTGGGTGAGAGTTGCCCTGGGACTTGGACCTTTAGTAGCAGGTGGACACTAAGTGGCTGTAGAGATGTCCGAACTTCGCAAAATCCGGTCCACTCGAGGATCCGCGAAATCCGCGAGCAGACCCATTAAATTGAAAAAAATCCTCGAAAATTTTCGAAAATATGTATTTTCCCGCATTTTCGAAAATACGTGAAATCCTCGTAACTTCGAAAATTTCCAAAATACGTATTTTCATGTATTTTCAAAAATACGAGAAATCCTCGTAATTTCGAAAATTTTCGAAAGCGCAGTTCGGAAGGCGGAAAATCCGCGATATCCGCCGTTCGCGAACGAGGTAAATCCGCCGCGGATTCGGGATCGGATCCGCGAACTGGGCCATCACTAATTGGCTGTAGCTCAACTGCTTGTGGACTGTACAAGTCCAACATTGTCCATTTCGTGTCCTTTAACTTGGTTTTCCTCCTGTTATTTCATACAACGGAAGGTCTCCCACTCGCCCAGGGCACATCACAGACACGAGATTATGTCCAGCGCTGATTGAATTACTAGGAGTCATTTCCTTCCATTTCACATCATCTCTCTGGCTTTCTCATTTCTTATTCCAAGACAGAGAGTCCTGGTGTTTACCAACCTCACACATCAGAGAACCAGGTCACGGACCGTAATTCCCGGGAACCTGATGATCTCTTATCGGGACCCTCAGAAAGCAGTGACCATAATAACGCGCGCGTTTACGTTTCGGTCATTTTCCATATCACCAGAAAATGTCAAGATCTCTATCCCCAACACTATCTCCTCCCTCTCTCTCCAAAAGCTCCTGAAACTCCCACAATCCCCAGGGAGTAACAAGTGTCCTGCCCCTTTAAATTTGAAACATGCGATCAGAAACGCAGAAAAAAACGGACACAAACGCATAATTAAAAAGTTGAATTTTTTTTCGGTTCGTAGTGTGAACGAGCCCTTTGTCTCCATATTCTATATTATTATTGATTTATATAGCGCCAACATCTCCCGTGGCGCATTACAATGACCTAGTCATACATTACATACGGGATAATACTTGTTATATAAAGTCATACTTATTACATAACAATAATCTTATTATTTATTGTGGATTTATAGAACTGATATCTGTATATCTGGGGGTCTGACTCCCGATTAACCAATCAGATTTGAATATTCCTGGCCACATGTACACGCCAGTAGACAATGTGTCCTGGTCGGTGCTAGAGGTACATTATAGCTGCCATTCTCTGTACTGATCTACACCATTAGGTGTTCCTTCTACTATTGATTGCTTGTTTTGTCTGCCGGCCTATTGAGTGCTGTGTGATTTATCATTTTGTAATCTACAGACTAAGCCAACAGAATGTGAAGGGGAACTGTATGTTCTTTGTGGCCGACCTCGTCGCCTCTATTTACGGTGAGCAATGGGGCTTTGGATCAATAGGTCCTATGTAAAGTCAGATCCCTTTGTTTCTTGTCGGCAGCCTTATGGAGTTAATGTGGCCATTGACAGCCATGCACCTTTCCCAGTAAATGAGCTACAGTATCGATCTGTACACTGGTGGTGACTTTACTGAGAGACATTAAACAAAGGTCTACGTTATTAACCTACAGGCACCAATCAGATGTCAGCTATTAACTGATCTAGCAGTAAGCAGTAAGATAGCATGCACTGGCAGATACATAATATGGCGCCGGAATGGCAGCCAGTAGGCACCACGTAGATGCTTTAAACACCGGAAAAAGGAGCAGGTAAAGTTGTAAAGAAGTGGCAGCACCATACTGCCAATACAGTCTTACCGCCTCATGCTGCCTCATGCTGCCTCATGGGATTTGTAGGTTTTCAGTGCAAACCGTAAAAACGTAAGAATCTCAGCGATTGGAGACAATATCTGTCTGTGCATCTATGTTACAGCTCTAAATTAATAAATGGCTGAATCAGAAGTTATTTAACATTTGAAAGCTAACATCTCATTGGTTGGGGGAAAATTTTTAACGATAAGAACCTTTATTGAATAACCCTGAATGTGTGTTACAACGACAATCTGAGATATTGTAACCCTCTAAGAAATATCCCAGCATCCTTCAGCAGTCAGAGCTTCCTGGAGGATTCTGGGGTTTGCAATATGACAGGTTCTTTCTGCTTTTATATGGAAGGGAGGAAGATGAAGTGAAGGGGCCATGTGAGTCACTGTTTACTGAGGGAGAACCTGTCTCTCTCCAGCTGTGATGGAACTAACCAGGGGAATGTACACAGACCTGGTATTTATCTATCTAGATATATATATATATATCGCAAGGACACACATTATACATGGGATTTCTATAGCATAGCCTGGTCCGAATGGGATGGTGCACTGGATAAAGATAAGTTTATTATTCGTTTATCAATATGGCAGCTCCCACCCATAAGTATAAATATAAATATACAGAGAAGGAATGTTCTGTACACACAATAAGCTATACCCTCATACTGTACTGTCTAAGGGAAACAATATGGCAGCTCCCACCCATATGTATAAATATACAGAGAAGGAATGTTCTGTACTTACAATAAGCTATACCCTCATACTGTACTGTCTAAGGGAAACAATATGGCAGCTCCCACCCATATGTACAAATATACAGAGAAGGAACGTTCTGTACATACAATAAGCTATACCCTCATACTGTACTGTCTAGGGACCCAATATGGCAGCGCCACCCATATGTATAAATATACAGAGAAGGAATGTTCTTACATACAATAAGTTATACCTCATACTGTACTGTCTAAGGGAAACCATATGGCAGCTCCCACATATAGTATAAATATAAAATATACAGGAAGATGTTCTGTACACACAATAAGTATACCCTCATACTGTACTGTCTAAGGGAAACAATATGGCAGCTCCCACCCATATGTATAAATATAAATAACAGAGAAGGAAGTTCTGTACATACAATAAGCTATACCCTCATACTGTACTGTCTAAGGGAAACAATATGGCAGCTCCCACCCATATGTATAAATATAAATATACAGAGAAGGAATGTTCTGTACATACAATAAGCTATACCCTCATACTGTACTGTCTAAGGAAAACAATATGGCAGCTCCCACCCATATGTATAAATATACAGAGAAGGAATAGTTCTGTCAAACATAAGCTAACCCTCATACTGTACTGTCTAAGGGAAAAATATGGCAGCAGCTCCCACCCATATGTATAAATATACAGAGAAGGATGTTCTGTACAAACAATAGCTATTACCCTCATACTGTACTGTACTAAGGGAAACATATGGCAGCTCCCACCCATATGTATAAAATATTACAGAGAAGGAATGTTCTGTCACACAATAAGCTATACCCTCATACTGTACTGTCTAAGGGAAACAATATGGCTCCCACCCATATGTATAAATATATACAGAGAAGGATGTTCTGTACACACAATAAGCTATAACCCTCATACTGTACTGTCTAAGGGAAACAAATGGCAGCTCCCACCCATAAGATAAATATACAGAGAAGCATGTTCTGTACACACAATAAGCTATCCCTCATACTGTACTGTCTAAGGGAAACAATATGGCAGTCCCACCATATGTATAAATTACAGAGAAGGAATGTTCTGTACATACAATAGCTATACCCTCATACTGTACTGTCTAAGGGAAACAATATGGCAGCTCCACCCATATGTATAAATATACAGAGAAGGAATGTTCTGTACAACAATAATCTATACCCTCATACTGTACTGTCTAAGGGAAACTTATGCAGCTCCCACCATAAGTATAAATATAAATATACGAGAATAAATGTCTGTACAACAATAAGCTATACCCTCATCTGTACTGTCTAAGGGAAACCATATGGCAGCTCACCACCATATAATAAGTATAAATATACAGAGAAGGAAGTTTCTGCACAAACAATAAGCTATACCATCATACTGTACTGTCTAAGGGAAACAATATGGCAGCTCCCACCCATATGATAAATATAATATACAGAGAAGGAATGTTCTGTACATACAATAAGCTATACCCTCATACGGTAGTGTCTAAGGGAAACAATAGGCAGCTCCCAACCCAATGTATAAATATTCAGGAAGGAACGTTCTGTACACACATAAGCTATACCCTCATATGTACTGTTAAGGGAAACCAATGGCAGCTCCCACCCATATGTAAAATATACAGAGAAGGAATGTTTGTACATACAATAAGCTAACCCTAAACTGTACTGTCTAAGGGAAACACTTATGGCAGCTCCCACCCATATGTACAAAATACAGAGAAGAATGTCTGTACATACAATAAGCTATACCCACATATGTACTGTCTAAGGGAAAACAATATGGCAAGCTCCCACCCTAGTATATAAATATAAATATACAGAGAAGGAATGTTCTGTACATACAATAAGCTATACCCTCATTACTGTAGGTCTAAGGGAAACAATATGGCAGCTCCACCCATATGTATAAAATATACAGAGAAGGAATGTTCTGACATAAAATAAGCTATACCCTCATACTGTACTGTCTAAGGAAAAACCTATGGCAGCTCCCACCCATATGTAATATAAATATACTGAGAAGGAATGTTTGTACATACAAAAGCATTACCCTCATACTGTACTGTCTAAGAGAAACAATATGGCAGCTCCCACCCATATGTATATTAAATAATACAGAGAAGGAATGTTCTGTACACACAATAACTTACCCTCACAACTGTATGTATAGGGAAACATATGGCAGCTCCCACCCATATGTATAAATATACAGAGAAGGAATGTCCTGTACTACACAATAAGCTATACCCTCATAACTGTAATGTCTAAGGGAAACAATTGCAGCTCCACCCATATGTATAAATATAAAATAACAGAGAAGGAATTATTCTGTACATACAAAGCTATACCTATACTGTACTGTCTAAGGGAAACAATATGGCAGCTCCCACCCATATGTATAAATATAAATAACAGAGAAGGATGTTCGTAACCACAATAAGCTATACCCTCACCTGCACTGTCTAAGGGAAACAATATGGCAGCTCACACCCATAGTATAATATACAGAGAAGGAACGTTCTGTACACACAATAAGCTATACCCTCTATTGTACTGTCTAAGGGAAACAACTATGGCAGCTCCCACCCATATGTATAAAATACAGAGAAGGACTGTTCTGTACAACAATAAAGCTATACCCTCATACTGTACTGTCTAAGGGAAACATATGGCAGCTCCCACCCATATGTATAAAATACAGAGAAGGAATGTCTGTAAATACAATAAGCTATACCCACAACTGTACTGTCTAAGGAAACATATAGCAGCTCCCACCCATATTGTATAATATAAATATACAGAGAAGGAATGTTCTGTCATACACTAAGCTATACCTCATACGGTACGTGTCTAAGGGAAACAATATGGCAGCTCCCACCCATATGTATAAATATTCAGGAAGGAACGTTCTGTACACACAATAAGCTATACCCTCATATTGTACTGTCTAAGGGAAACACTATGGCAGTCCCAGTCCCACCCATATGTTAAATATACAGAGAAGGAATGTTCTGTACATACAATAAGCTATACCCTCATACTGTACTGTCTAAGGGAAACACTATGGCAGCTCCCACCCATATGTAAAATATACAGAGAAGGAATGTTCTGTACATACAATAAGCTATACCCACATACTGTACTGTCTAAGGGAAACAATATGCAGCTCCCACCCATATGTATAAATATAAATATACAGAGAGGAAGTTCTGTACATACAATAAGCTATACCCTCATACTGTATGTCTAAGGGAAACAATATGGAGCTCCCACCCAATGTATAAAATATACAGAGAAGGAATGTTCTGTACAACAATAAGCTATACCCTCATATGTTACTGTCTAAGGAAACACTATGGCAGCTCCCACCCATAAGATAAATATAAATATACAGAGAAAAATGTTCTGTACATACAAAGCTATACCCTCATACTGTACTGTCTAAGGGAAACAATATGGCAGCTCCCACCCTATGTATAAATATACTGAGAAGGAATGTTTTGTACACACAATAAGCTATACCACATACTGTACTGTCTAAGGGAAACAATAGGCAGCTCCACTCATATGTATAAATATACAGAAAAGGAATGTTCTGTACATACAAAACTATACCCTCTTACTGTACGTGCTAAGGGAAACATATGGCAGCTCCCACCCATATGTATAATATTACAGAGAAGGAATGTTCTGTACATACAATAACTATACCCTCATACTGTACTGTCTAAGGGAAACAATATGGCAGCTCCCACCATATGGATAAATATACAGAGAGGAATGTTCTGTACATACAATAACTATACCCTCAACTGTACATGCTAAGGGAAATCATATGGCAGCTCCCACCCTATGTATTAAATATACAGAGAAGAATGTTGTGACATACATAATCTATACCCTCATACTGTACGTCGAAGGAATCATATGGCAGCTCCCACCCATATGTATAAAAATAACAGAGAAGAATGTTCTACACAAATAAGAATACCCATACTGTACTGTCAAAGGGAAACATATGGCAGCTCCACCCAATGTATAAATATACAGAGAAGGAATGTTGTACACACAATAATCTATACCCAATATTGTACTGTCTAAGGGAAACAATATGGCAGCTCCCACCCATATGTATAAATATACAGAGAAGGAATGTTCTGTACATACAATAATCTATAACCCACCACTGTACTGTCTAAGGGAAACACTATGGCAGCTCCCCCTATGTAAATATAAAATATACAGAGAAGGAAGTTCTGTACATACAATAAACTATACCCTCATACTTATGTCTAAGGGAACACTTATGGCAGCTCCCACCATATGTATAAATATGAAAAGGAATGTTTCTGTACACACAATAAGCTATACCCTCATACTGTACTGTCTAAGGGAAACATATGGCAGGCTCCCACCCATGTTATAAATATAAATAACAGAGAGAAATGTTCTGTACACACATAACTATACCCTCAACTGTACTGTCTAAGGGAAACAATATGGCAGCTTCCACCTATATGTATAAAATACAAGAGGAATGTTCTGTATACACATAGCTATACACTCATACTGTACTGTCTAAGGAAACATATGGCCGCTCCCACCCATATGTATAAATATACAGAGAAGGAATGTCATGTACCACAAAAATACCCTCATACTGTACTGTCTAAGGGAAACACTATGGCAGCTCCCACCCATATGTATAATTTAAATTACAGAGAAGGAATGTACTGTAACACAATAAGTCTTATACCTCATACTGTATCTGTCTAAGGTAACAATATGGAGCTCCCACCATATGTAAATATAATTACAGAGAAAGAATGTTCTGGTAACAACAATAAGCTAATCCTCATATGTATGTTTAAGGGAACAATATGGCAGCTCACCCTATTGTATAAATATAAATTACAGAGAAGGAATGTTCTGATACACAATAAGCATACCTCATACTGTACGTCTAAGGAAACAATTGGCAGCTCCCACCCATATGATAAAATAAAATATCAGAGAAGGAATGTTCTGTAACACACATAAGCTATACCTCATACTGTACTGTCTAAGGGAAACAATATGGCAGCTCCACCCATATGTATAAAATATACAGAGAAGGAATGTTCTGTACATACAAAGTCTACCCTCAGTACAGTACGTCTAAGGGAAACAATATGGCAACTCCCACCCATATGTATAAATATAACAGAAAGGAATGTTATGCAATACATACTATACCCTCAAACTTACTGTCTAAGGGAAACAATATGGAGCTCCACCCATATGTATAATATAAATATACAGAGAAGGAAGTTCTGTACACACAAAAGCATACCTCATACTGTACTGTCTAAGGGAAACAATATGGCAGCTCCCACCATTTGTATAAAATAAAGAGAAGGAATGTTCTGTACACACATAAGCTATACCCTCATACTGTACTGTCAAGGGAAACAATATGGCAGCTCCCACCCAATGTATAATATAATATACAGAGAAGGAATGTTCTGTACACACAATAAGCTATTACCTCATACTGTAAGTCTAAGGGAAACAATATGGCAGCTCCCACCCATATGTATAAATATACAGAGAAGGAATGTTCTTTACAACAATAAGCTATACCCTCTACTGTTACTGTCTAGGAAACAATATGGCAGCTCCCACCCATATGTATAAATATACAGAGAAGGATGTTCTGTACAACAATAGCTATACCCTCATACTGTACTGTCTAAGGAAACAATATGGCAGCTCCCACCATATGTATAATATAATATACAGAGAAGGATGTTCTGTACAACAATAAGCTATAACCTCAATTGTACTGTCTAAGGGAAACAATATGGCAGCTCCCACCCATATGTATAATAAATATACAGAGAAGGAATGTTCTTTACACACAATAAGCATACCCTCATACTGTACGTCTAAGGGAAACAATTGGCAGTCCCACCCATATGTATAAATATACAGAGAAGGAATGTTCTCTTACACACAATAAGCTATCCCTCATACTGTACTGTCTAAGGGAAACAATATGGCAGCTCCCACCCCATGTATAAATATACAGAGAAGAATGTTCGTACATACAATAAGCTACCCTCATACTGTACTGTCTAAGGAAAACTATGGCAGCTCCACCCCATATGTATAAATTATAACAGAGAAGGAATGTTCTGTACATACAATAACGCTATACCCTCATACTGTACTGTCTAGGGAAACAATATGGCAAGCTCCCACCCATATGTATAAATATACAGAGAAGGAATGTTCTGTACATACAATAAGCTATACCCTCATACTGTACTGTCTAAGGGAAACAATATGGCAGCTCCCACCCATATGTATAAATATAAATATACAGAGAAGGAATGTTCTGTACACACAATAAGCTATACCCTCACACTGTACTGTACTGTCTGTACTTGCTCAAATCAAAATAACTTATTTCATAGCCTGTGCTATACATGTTGGTACAACAATACATTATAAAAGCCATACTTTCTGTAGTATAGAAAATTTAAACCAAATGATTTGTGAGTCTGCTACAACATCAAGGTAGACTATTTCAGCAGGGCCCTAACTAACCTAACTAGTTTAACCTAGCCTTACAAACTAACTAAAGCTAACCTAACCATATTATCT